>UESW01004847.1:476665-526956 GCA_900491605.1 Calamus simplicifolius
AAAGAAATCTATAAAAAGGGAAGTCTATTGTTCAAAAAAAATAAGAACGGAAAATCTGAAAAAGAAAAAGAGAAAATCTGAGATAGACAAATCCCATTTCAAAAATCCGAGAGCTTGAATCTTGAAAGGAAAACCTTCTAGCTCAAATCCACTCCACTCCAAAAAGCTCAAGAGGAATCCAAAGCGTTCAAATCAAAGTCTTGGCGGATTTCCCAACTTGGAGAAAGGAGATTCGTTCTTGCTTTTCAACTCTTCTCAACTGCTTCAACTGTGAAGAATCGGAGCTGAGGCTTGATTCAATCCAGCAAGGAGAAGAAGAAAAGAAGAAAAGAAGAAAAGCTCAAAAGCCAACCTATCTACAAATCAGGCTTTTCTAAACCTTGTTTATTTTGTATATTTGTTATTGCTCAGGAGCTTTATTTCAAACAATTCTATTTTTTGTGCTGTTCAATCTGGGATTGAACTAGTGGAGGTAGTTTTACCTCGGTTCAAGCTTGGTTAAGCTGGTTAGGGTTTTTGTGCTGGTGAGCCCTTGAAAACCAGCTGGGTTCGTTGTGCGCCCGGAAAACAACAAGTTTGAGTTGTGAGCTTGTAAAACAACTCGCTGTAATCTAGGGTGATTATAGTGTGGACCCAAGTGAATCTTGGGAGTGGACGTAGGTGTTGGATACACCGAACCACTATAAAATCTTTTGTGTTTGCCGTGTTCTATTGTCTCTTCTCTATCTCTATTTATTCACTGCACTTTATAGTTACCTTGCATTTGCCTTCATTAATCTCAAGCAAACTATTTAAAAAGGCTAATTTTTTAAGAACCCAATTCACCCCCCCCCTCTTGGGTTGCCATCTGGGCCAACAATTGGTATCAGAGCAAGTGCTCATTTAGAATTTGATCTCACGATCAAGGGCTAAAGATCCTTATGGCAACACAAAGTGGTTCATGTTTTGCTGAAGGTCATTCTACGAATAGACCTCCTTTTTAATGGAACCAACTATTCATATTGGAAAGCTAGAATGAGAATATTCATTCAAGCTTCTGACTATGAATTGTGGGGAGTATAATAATGGACCTAGTACACCCACACACGTTATTGATGGCACTATTGTTCCTAAGCCCGAAAGGGATTGGAATGATAATGATAGGAATGGCACAATTAAATGCTAAAGCCATTAACATTTATATTGTTCCTTAGACTCTAATGAATTCAACCGAATCTCAACATGTAATTCCGCAAAAGAAATTTGGGATAGGTTGGAAATAACACATGAAGGAACAAACCAAGTTAAAGAATCAAAATAAATATTTTGGTTCATAAATATGAATTATTTACCATGGAACAAACTGAAACCATCACATGCATGTTCACTAGATTCACTGATATTGTGAATGGTTTGAAAAGTCTTGGTAAAATATACTAACTCTGACTTGTTCGCAAAATTCTTAGGTCACTTACCAAGACTGGGAAGCAAAGTGACTGCCATCCAAGAAGCAAAGGACTCAACATTTACCTTAGAGGAGCTTCTAGGATCCCTAATGACCCATGAGCTGACAATGAAGCAGCATGTTGAGGAGGAGTCAAGAAAAAGAAAACATTGCCCTCAAGCTGCAAAAGTGAAGAGAGCAGCAGCAATGATGATGATGATGAGACTGCTCTCTTGCAAAAAATTCAAGAAGTTTATGAAAAAAAGGCCCTTCCACAAGAAGAAATTTGGAGCAAGTGGAAGGAGAAAAAGATAAGATAAGGACAAGGACAAGGAAAAAGAGAAAGAGCCCTTAGTATGTTATGAATGTAAAAAGCCAGGGCACTTTAGATATGATGTCCTTTATTGAAGAAAGGCCTACAAGAAAAAGAAGAAGGCATACATGGCAACTTGGACTGATGAGGAATCTTCTTCCGAAGAAGAAGAACAAAAGGAAGTTGCAAATATTGCTTCATGGCGGACGACAACGAAGAGGTAAGCACCGAAACCCCCGATGATGAATTTACTTTTGATGAAATGTTTGAAGCTTTCAATGAATTGATGATTGATTTTAAATCTTTGAAAAAGAAGTATAAGTTTTTGAAAAATGAAATATTAGCTTAGCTAAAAGTAAAAATGAATTAGCTTTAGAAGTTAAGAACTTAACTAATGAAAAAGAAGAACTTAAAAGAAAGAGAAATTTAATCAAGAAATAGATTCATTGAAATCTGAAACTAAAAACTCAACAAAAGATTTAAAAGATCAATTAGAAACCTTAGCTTTAGAAAAAGAATCAATCTCTAAAGACAATGATTTTTAAAGAAAGATGTTAAAAAGTATAAAGACATTGTTGAGAAATTTACTCTAAGCTCAACTAAACTAAATATGATTTTAGATAGTCAAAAAGCTGTTTTTGACAAAGCAGGTTTAGGGTATAACACATTAGGAAACAAAAATCTTTAAAGAATATTTTTGTAAAAGCCAACCAAAGTAATATACTTGTTTTAAATGTAATGAAAAAGGTCATAAATCATTTGAATGCAAAACATTAAATAATAACAACAAGTTAAATATTAAAGCAAAGAAAATATGGGTTCCGAAAGGAACAATTTTTATTGCTACTAACCATGAAGGACCCAAGAAAGCTTGGGTACCTAAACATAAAGTTTAAATTATGTTGCAGGAATGTCTTGTAGCCAAAAGATCAAAGAAAAAGTGGTACCTTGATAGTGGCTGCTCAAGACATATGACGGGTGACAAAGATGAATTCATCACCCTGGAAGAAAAGAAAGGTGGAGTTGTGACGTTTGGCGATAACGGTAAAGGTCAAATTATGGGCCTTGGTAAAGTTCGCATAACTCCATCTATATTATTGATAATGTACTTTATGTTGATGGTTTAAAGCACAATTTAATTAGTATAAGCCAACTATGTGATAAAACTTTAATGTTTCATTTAAATCTTCTATTTGCATGTATCTATTCCATTAATGATAGCATTGTTTTTACTGGTTATAGACATGGCAATGTGTACTTAGTTGACTTAGAAAATTATCTGAAAGTAGTCATTGCTAATTGCTGACAATGCTAACATAAATGATATTGTGGTTATGGCATCGTAGATTAGGTCATGCAAGCACACACCTTATTTCAAAATTAATTAAAATGGATTTAGTTAAAGGCTTACCTAAACTAGTTTTTGAAAACAACAAAATATGTGATGCATGTCAATTTGGAAAACAAACTAGAAGTTCTTTCAAATCTAAAAATGTTGTTTCAACTTCTAGGGCATTAGAGCTACTTCACATGGACCTTTTTGGACCAACTAGAACCACAAGTCTAGGAGGAAAGAAATATGGTCTAGTGATTGTAGATGATTATTCTAGATATACTTGGGTAATGTTTTTAGCTCACAAAGATGAGACTTTCTCGATATTTCTGAAATTCTTCAAGAAAGTCACAAATGAGAAAAACACTACCATAGTATCTCTAAGAAGTGATCATGGAACAGAATTTGAAAATCACTTATTTGAAAGTTTTGCACTGAAAATGGTATTAATCATAATTTTTCAGCCCCTAGGACTCCACAACAAAATGGTGTAGTTGAAAGGAAAAATAGGACTCTAGAAGACATGGCCCGTACCATGCTATGCGAAAGTAACCTACCAAAGTACTTTTGGGCGGAAGCTATTAACACAGCATGCTACATCTTAAATCGAGCCCTAATAAGACCAATCTTAAAGAAAACACCTTATGAATTATGGAATGAAAGAAAACCCAATATAAAATACTTTCATACATTTGGATGTAAATGTTTTATTCATAATAATGGTAAAAACAATTAGGAAAATTTGATGCTAAATCTGATGAAGGAATCTTTTTAGGATATTCAACAACTAGTAAAGCTTATAGAGTATTTAACAAGAAAACCTTAGTAGTTGAAGAATCCATTCATATAGTTTTCGATGAGTCTTTAGCATCTAGTTCTGAAAAGCTTGATGATGAGGAAGATACAAACATAATTGAAAAAGATCTTGAAAAACTTAATATTGAAGTATCTTCAGATCATGAGCAAGAAGCTAAAGATGATGACTCACATAAGGACGATGATGTCAATATTGATCATAATGATATAGATCTTCCAAGAGACTGGAGATATGCTCATAGTCATCCCAAGGAATTGATTATAGGTGATCCATCTCAAGGAATAAGAACTAGATCATATATGAGAAATATTAGTAATCATCTTGCATTTGTATCACAAATTGAACCTAAAACTATAAAAGAAGCTGAAAAAGATAATAATTGGATGTTAGCAATGCAAGAAGAATTAAATCAATTTACAAGAAATAATGTATGGACTTTAGTTGAAAGACCTAAAAATCATTCAGTAATAGGATCAAAATGGGTTTTTAGAAATAAACTAGATGAAAATGGCATAGTAATTAGAAACAAAGCTAGATTAGTTGCAAAAGGATATAATCAAGAAGAAGGTATTGATTTTGATGAAACCTTTGCACCTGTAGCTAGATTAGAAGCCATTAGACTTTTACTTGCATTTGCATGTCATATGAATTTTAACTTATTTCAAATGGATGTTAAAAGCGCATTTTTAAATGGTTTATAAATGAAGAAGTTTATGTTGAACAACCACCAGGTTTTGAAGATCATGAATTTTCAAATCACGTTTTTAAATTACACAAGGCATTATATGGTTTGAAACAAGCACCTAGAGCTTGGTATGATAGACTAAGTAAATTTTTAATTGAAAATGATTTCACAAGAGGAAATGTTGATAAAACATTATTTTTGAAAAGAAAAAGTAAAGATTTACTTGTAGTACAAATATATGTTGATGACATTATTTTTGGTGCTACTAACGATTCTCTATGTCAAGAATTTGCTAAGTTAATGCAGGGAGAATTCGAGATGAGCATGATGGGAGAACTCAACTTCTTCCTTGGACTCCAAATCAAACAAAGCAAAGAGGGTATCTTTATCAACCAAACAAAGTACACAAGAGAGATTTTAAAGAAATTTGGTATGGAATCAATTAAACCCCTCGGAACACCAATGAGTCCTTCATGCAAGCTGGACAAAGATGAAGAAGGTAAAAAGGTTGATCAAAAGTATTATCGAGGTATTATCGGATCCCTTCTTTATTTAACTGCAAGTAGACCAGATATTATGTTTTCTGTATGTTTATGTGCTAGATTTCAATCAGAACCTAAAGAATCACACTTAATAGCTGTTAAAAGAATACTAAGATACTTAAGTGGAACAAAAAATGTAGGTTTATGGTATTCTAGAGACTCACATTAAATCTGATTGCATACTCAGATTCTGATTATGCCGGATGCAAGTTAGATAGAAAAAGCACAAGTGGTGCATGCCAATTTTTAGGAAGTAACTTAATCTCATGGTTTAGCAAAAAGCAAAATTCGGTTGCATTATCTACTGCGGAAGCAGAATATGTTGCAGCTGGAAGTTGCTGTGCTCAAATCCTATGGATTAAGAGACAACTTGAAGACTATGGTATCACACTTGATAAGACACCTATAAGATGTGATAATACAAGTGCAATAAATCTAACTAAAAATCCAATTCAACATTCAAGAACAAAGCATATTGAAATAAGATATCACTTTATAAGAGAACATGTAGCCAATAATGAAATTTGTCTTGATTATGTGAATACTGAAGAACAACTGCAGATATATTAACAAAACCCTTAAGTGAAGAGAGATTTTGTTATCTTAGAGGAGAATTAGGAGTTTGTGATCCTTTGGAATAGTTTTCTGAAACTCTTAAGGACATCTATCTAGATTTCATCATTTTCTTGAAAAATCTTGATATTTCAATAAGGAAATCTATCTAGATCTTGATTCATTGTTTCCCCAATTGCTAAAGAACTTTAATCTATAATTTGATGATTAATTTGAATAGTTTCAAATCCTTGAAACTTAATTTTTTATCTCTGAAACTGTTAGAGTCGACTCTGACAGTTTGTGGAGTCGACACCTGAGTTTTTGATGTTCTGTCTAAGTGATTAGAGCCGACTCTGGCTTTTGTGGAGCCGACTCTAATACGAGCGCTGACAGATTTTCTGGTTCGGAGCCGACACCCAGTTTTCGGGAGTCGACTCTAAGTCGAGCTAGGTCAAAAATAAAAAGGCGGAGTCGACCCCCAATCATTTCATCGTCTCCTAAACCTATCCAAAGAACTCCAAAACCTTTCCAACTTCCCCAAATCTACTCAAAACCCTTGATTAATCTTCCAATCTTCTCAATGGCACCTAAGAGGCGCGGATTCGTCGGTGGAGCATCCGTTCCAACGAGAAGACGCACTGTTCGGAGGCAACCCTCGCCTTCTTCCTCTTCGGCCACTCAAGAGGATTCCCCTCCTTCACCATCTTCACCAAGGTTGATCATTTAGCCGGTAAGACCATTACCACTGGGAGAAAAGTGAACTTTGATTTATTTGAATCGGAAGGGTTTCTCTATTGGAAGAAATTTGAAGGAATGGGATGGGAAAAAATTGCTCACTTGATTACCCACTATCCTGCTTAGTAAGAGAGTTTTACAATGGATTAAGCAGAGGAGAAGGTGGATTAATTAGCATAGTAAGAGGAACAAGAGTTATTAACCTGAGATTCTTGGAAACCTTTTAGAAATGCCCACTATCGGTTTATGGAATATCAACATGAGGATAGAAGTGGGCATTGACAAGATGCTAGGGAGAGATGTGACTGAGTTTGAAGAAATCTTTGCAAATCAGTTAAACCTAGAACTCAGATTACTGCATAATATCTGTGGAAGAATCTTATTTCCAAAAATTGGGAGATTCGAGTATGTCTCGGAGCGAGACGTTCTGTTATGGACTGCATTATAACTGGAAGGCCAGTCAATTTAGCTGGCATGATGATTGGATACATGGCAGAGGCAGCTACAAAGAAGAGATCAACACTGCCATACGGTATGATTCTGACACTAGTCTTTAGAAGCCAAGGTGTGCTCATTATGGAGAATGAACCTTTAAGAAAACTGAGACACACTGATTATTATAGCATATCTACTATTCATCGGATGGGCTTCAAGAAAGTAATGGTGTTTGGATGAAGGGAGGAAGAGGGAAAGAGCAGAAGAGAAAGTGCAGAGGAACCAGAGTAGAAGACATCCCGGGACCATCCACTGAGGGACCATCTGTCCCTGATCCATCTATTGCGGGACCTTCTTCAGCTGGACCTTCAGAGGCCGGACCTAGTTCTATTCCCTCACCTCCACATCAGCCTATAACAAATTCTGGAGGATTCTCTGATGAACAACTTGATCAGTTAAGAGGTTTGCTTGCTGAGTATGATAGCCAGAGATCTCAAGAAATTTCTAATTAAAAGAAGACTTTAATCAGTTGAAGGAAGAACTAAATTCGAGACTGGACATGCTATCCTTTACCTTAGGCAGTTCTGTTGAATCCTTTGGAGCTGAGCTTCACAAGATCTTCGAAAGGATGGAAGGCATTGCCGATGGATCAGGATCGTATGTTCATGCAACGGGTCAATTGAAGAAGGACATTGACCTTGCAGTCTCTCAAATCGAAGCTTGCCTTGAAAACTTTAAGAAATCACAAAAGGATGATGTAATGGAAATCATAGGTCATCTGAAGAAAATTGTATTCAAGCATCTGACCTTGATTTTGAGTTTAATAGTTTGTACTTAGGAAGTTTTTGAATATCCAATGTATTTCATTTTGAAATGTAAATGAATCAACTAATGTAATGGTTCTTGCTTATGAAATACAATTTCACTTTTTTCAAATATTGATTGCTTGGACTCCTATGCTTTATTGAGTTATAAATTTTTCTTTACTCTCCTTATTGCTTATAACAAAAAAGGGGGAGAGATGTTGTGTATATGCAAAGAAAGAAAAGATTATATATGCATAAAGAAAGAAAGAAAGGGGGGAAGGGAGAATTAATTGTTTATGCAAAATGACTTGAAATGTTAATCAGTTAAAATTTGATGCTTATATATAAGAGGAGCTACTCAATGCAGGGGGAGCTTAACAAAAAGCTCATTTGCAATTTATGCACATTAAGTTTAATAATTCAATATTAATGGATTGTACAATTTTAAAGTTTACATTGAACATTGGCATCAAAACCTTAATTTCAATGTTTAAAGTTAAAATGACTATAATCCTTAGTTTGATTGAATTTTGAATGCATATACTCAAAGTTTTTGTTATCATCAAAAAGGGGGAGATTGTTGACCCAATTGATGATTTTGATGATTAACAAAACTATGAGTATAATTTTTGAAGGCTCTAATGATTTTGATTTAGTGTTTCAGATTATAAGACTATTGAAAGATCAAAATCAGTGTTACAATGTTCTGGATCGAATCTAATGTCTAGGTAAGAATTGCAGACATTAGAGTCGACTCCGAGAATCACAGAGCCGACTCCGGAACTGGCACGGCCATTAGAGTCGACTCCGAGACTGTGAGAGTCGACTCTCACAGACGGAGCAGAAAGTCAATTTTTCTGGCTCCAACCTAGAGTCGACTCCGGGTAAGTTAGAGTCGACTCCGGAAAAGCATCTTGTCGACCCCAGAAAAGCCAGAGACGACTCCGGAAATAACATTTTAAATCGCCTCGAGCTAGAGCCGACTCCAGAAAAGTTAGAGTCGACTCCAACCCACCTGGAATGAAAAATGAAGTTGCCAGATCAGCTCTAACGGTAACTTTTCTATTTTTACTCATTTCTAACGGATATATTTTGATAGAAGGTACACTCCAACGGATAGTTTTATTCCAAAAAGGGTGTAAAAGAAATCTATAAAATGGGGAGTCTATTGTTCAAAAAGAGAGACAAAAAAGAAAAAAAATCTGAAAATCTGAGATAGACAAATCCCATTTCAAAAATCTGAGAGCTTGAATCTTGAAAGGAAAACCTTCTAGCTCAAATCCACTCCACTCCAAAAGGCTCAAGAGGAATCCAAAGCGTTCAAATCAAAGTCTTGGCGGATTTCCCAACTTGGAGAAAGGAGATTCGGTCCTTGCTTTTCAACACTTCTCAACTGCTTCAACCACGAAGAATCGGAGCTGAGGCTTGATTCAATCCAGCAAGGAGAAGAAGAAAAGAAGAAAAGAAGAAAAGATCAAAAGCCAACCTATCTACAAATAAGGCTTTTCTAACCTTTTAATATTTTGTACTTCATTTGTGTATTCGCTCAAGGGGAGCACATTATTGTTCAAACACTTCTATTCTATTTGTTTGCTGATTCAATCAGTGGATTAAATCAGTGGAGGTTGGTATACCTCGTTACAAGCCGGAGTGCTTGTGTTGGGTTAGTTGTGAGCCCGTGAAAAACAACGTGTAGGGTTTTTGTGCTGGTGAGCCTTTGAAAACCAGCTGGGTTCGTTGTGCACCCGGTAAAACAACAAGTTTGAGTTGTGAGCTTGGAAAACAACTCAGCTGTAATCTAGAGTGATTATAGTGTGGACCCAAGTGAGTCTTGGGAGTGGACGTAGGTGTTGGATACACCGAACCACTATAAAATCTTTTGTGTTTGCCGTGTTCTATTGACTCTATCTCTATCTCTATTCTATTCACTGCACTTTATAGTTACTTTGCATTTGCCTTCATTAATCTCAAGCAAACTATTTAAAAAGGGCAAACACAATAGATTTTATAATGGTTCGGTGTACCTACACCTACGTCCACTCCCAAGTACCTCTTGGGTCCACACTATAATCAAACTGATTACAGCAGAGTTGTTTTGCAAGCTCACAACTCGAACTTGTTGTTTTCCCGGGTGCACAACGAACCCAGCTAGTTTTCAAGGCTCACCAACACAAAACCTTAAAACCACAAGCTAATGCTTGCACAAGGCTAACAGCCTCAACTGAATCAATCACCAGATTGACCCAGCAAACAGTATTTGTTTTTACAAAAGCAAACTGCTCCTTCAATGAGCAAATATACAATAATGAAACAATAAATAGAGATTAGGAACCAAAGCCTGATTCGAAGATCTTGGTAGCTTCTTCCTTCTCTTCCTTTGAATGGATCTTCCTTTGAATATGCTCTTGAGACTCAGAAGATCAGAAAAACTAGGGCTCCTTCCTTCTCTTGAGATTTCTTCTAAATAGAACAGCAAAGGCTTGGAATATCTTTCTCTTCTTTTGGGGAATGAGTATGATCTTTCCTTATAGGTTTTCCCTCTTTTCTTTTCTGATGGATCTCAAGGATTTGCCTCTTTCTTTTTCTTTTTCTCTCTTTTCTCCCTTTTCTCTCTTGTTTTTGG
Source organism: Calamus simplicifolius (assembly GCA_900491605.1). NCBI lineage: Eukaryota > Viridiplantae > Streptophyta > Magnoliopsida > Arecales > Arecaceae > Calamus > Calamus simplicifolius. Next base: position 486,933 of record UESW01004847.1, read on the forward strand.
GATGCAATCAACCCTCTTCTTATAGATCCGATTAATCCATAAATAGTGTGAAACTATCCGTTAGAAGCAAGTGAAAAAGGATTAGATCCATAAATAACAATAGCCGTTGGGATTAAAATAGATAAAGATAAAGTTTAGAGTCATTCTGACAGTTTTGGAGCCGTGTCTGACATTCTGGAGTCGGCTCTAGCTTTTCTGGAGTCGGCTCTAACTCGAAATAATTTAATCCGCTCGATCTGGAGTCGTCTCTGACTTTTCTGGGTCGACACAAAATTCTTCTGGAGTCGACTCTAGAAGTCTGGGAGTCGACTCTAGGTCGTGGCCTGAAAGTCCATCGTTCTGTTATTTCTGATAGAGTCGGCTCTCACAGTCCCGGAGTCGACTCTAAGTCTGTGCTGTTTTCCGGAGTCAGCTCTGTGATTCCATGTATCGACTCTAATATCTGCAGTCTTACCTTGATATTAGATTCAAAACAGAACTTGATTTTCCTTCTTGATTTTGATCATCAAATAGACTTATAATCTAAAAAACTTAATCAAAATCATTAGTAACATCAAATGTTATACTCAATTAGTTTTGTTAATCATCAAAATCCTCAATTGGGTCAACACAAGGGTCAGCAGACGCGTGGCCCCTCGCACTCAGGAGTGTGGGGGCATCTAATGTGGTCGGTGGTGCCACGTGGTCAATAACGGCAAAGTTGACAGACGACGTGAGCGAAAGCTGGCAGACGCGGCTCTTCCAAGTCAGCCTCAGCGGCCCCGGCTCTTCCAAGTCGGCCCCCAGCGGCCTCGACTCTTCCAAGTCGGCCCCCAACGGCTTCTGGCAGGTCCACCTACCGCCCAGCCTGCGCCACCTGACATAGCCAGGCCCACCTACCATCTGACCCGCGCAGCCTGACACAGCCAGGGCCACCTACCGTCTGACCCATGCCATTGATGGGACCAGGCCTACCAATTGCCAGGCCTATGCGCTCGATGGAACAGGGCCCACCAACCAGTTTCCATTCACGTAATAGCCATTATCCCCGTAGACATTCATTTTCACGGAATTCCACATGGCTGACTCCCATGCGGATACTCAAGGCCTATAAAACGGTAAGAGGACTCAATATCAAGGTACGTGAGCACACAAGTATTCATACGCTCATACTCACATTCATTTAGACATTTTCATTCTCTGGGAAAGACACCTCGAACCATCGGGATCTTTCTTTCCTAGGGAGCTTCTTTCCTGTGACCTCGATCGCTAATTTGATTATCGGAGGGTCCTTGCAGGAGCTTCTTCCGGCAGTGAGACTTCTTGCAGGCCGCTCATTCCGAAGAGGGCTACATCAGCAGATGGAACTTTTCTCTCCGACGTCTAGCTCTAGTGATCGAGAGTCAACAACTATTGCCAAATAATTTTTTTTATTAATTTGTAGGGATCTCTCTAAACGAATAATTTGGCATTATTTTGCGCAAACAATTTGATCGGAACCTATCTGGCCTGTGACGGTTTGGTCCTCGCACAAGATAGGACCCGGTATTATGGCAGATTTTTGTCGCTGTAGCTTGAGCTGCATGAAAGAAAAAAATGGAGGCCTGATCGCATCAGGGCGCGTCAAGACCAATTGACCGAGCAACATCCTTTTAAAATTAAAGAAATAATATCTCCGCAAGGGTGTTGACCACTCCGATGACGTCTCCGACAACAATGAAGCGGTGGGGGACCATCTTACCTATTGAAAAGATAGCCATAAGGGTTTTTTTTTTTTTTTTTTTTCATCTCTCTCTCTCTCAGCTTCAATTGGACCGGAGCAAGGTCACGAAGAAGGCTAATCCTCTTTCGAAAAAAGCATAGATTTTTGTAATATACATAAAACAAAACTAAAGTTTCATAAAAATTTAGAATAAATTTATATTCATGATATTCCACATCAAATTAAATTTTCATCACATCTTGAATCATCCAAATTAGAGGTCATATAAAAATTATAAATAATTTAATAAATATATCTTAATGATCTTATAAAAAATTATGAAAAAATCAGCTCATAATTTAAGAAAAACTTTTTTACATTTTTATTTGATTTTTTTATTTTTTCTCATAAAAAAATCATATTATGTGAGTTAGAATCGAGTAAGAGCTAGAAATTTATTTTTATATATTATTTTATATTTATTTCTATAGTTTTATTTTAAAATTGATATTTTGAAAATAATAAATTAATTAATTTTCAAAATTTGAGATGTAGAAAACCTATAGGCTTTAGGATAACTCTCCATCAATAGAATTTAATTGAAATCTTTTGATATCAAAAAAAGTAATCTAAAGATGATGCTTCACTTTTATGAAATTTAAAGTTTAATAACCTTCAATCTTAGCAAGGAACAAAATTAAAAGATTAGTCATTTGTATGTAATTATGAGCAATTTCATCAAAAAGATTATATGTACCTCTATTTTTAATTTTTTATTATTATATGCACATATTTTATTAAAAATTCATGTTTAATATTATTTATTTAATAATAATAAATGAAAGGATATAAATATAAATGAAAGTATAGTAGTATATCCATTACAGTAAAATAATATATACCGATGCTTAAATTAACATTTGTCGAAGCTTTTAAGCGTCGGCAAATATTGTTCCGATGCTTTTACACGCGTCAAGATATAGGGAGTGAAGAGAGGATTTGCCGATGCTTTTAAAAAGCGTCAGCGTCGCCGTGCTAAAAGGAAAATAAAATAAAAGGATCAAATCGAATACGACGCCGAGAGAGAAAAATATAGAGAGAGAACGGCGATTACCATGGTTGTAGGGCGAGGGTCTCCTCTATCTCCTCTCTCAACGCACTCAACGCACTTGTCCTCTGTCTCCTCTCTCCACCCCGGATGAACGCAAGCAGCCGAAAACTCCATCATGGTGAAGGCGGCGGCCATTTTATTAGGGTTTCGATTTGATTAGAACTTTGGGAAGAGCACGTGTGGTGCACATAAGATGATGACAACGCGTTGGTCCCCATCTCTTAAACTTGTGGCTCACTTCAATTGCTTTGATCCTTAAATTGGACCCAATCGATTTGCAGGTAATGTGAACGGCGGTGCGTGCACATTCTATCAATCATTATTGAATCAGCACATGTTCTTATCTTAGATTTCTGTGGCTCTCGAATATTCTTTTTTCTGATCCAAACTGTACCGATTCAAGATAGCTGGCTCATCTAGTAATTATATTTATTTCTAAATCATCTACTAATTATATTTATTTTCATAATATAATTAGTAATAAATTTTATTAGTATTAAGAAATGCTCTCAAGGTCATCTAGTTCAACCATCGCTGGGAATGATCACTGTCTCACTAGTCATACGTTGGAAGTCAGTGATTGGCCGAACACATGGGTCCCTAAGTTAAATACCATCCACCCACCATCCATATCCTTCAACAATTATCTATTGCCATGTAAAATTAGTAGGATTGGAAATAGGTTTGAAATAGGATGGCAAATCATATCAAATCATAAATAGGTTGGATCAATTTTAAAATATAATAATAAATAAATCAATTTAAATATGATTTATTTATTGATTAAATTAAAAATTTAAACCTAAATTCGATTCATGTGTTATATGAGTTTTCTAATGCAAGATGCATATTCAATTTAATAATCAGATCATATTTGGATTCACGCAATAAATGAATTAGTACAAATCTAAACCTATATGAGTTAGGTGTGATTTATGTAATTTACTTATAAAATAATTATATATTTAAAATTATAATAAAATCATAAACAAAATTTTTTATAATTATACATTTATTATCATATATATATATATATATATATATATATATATATATATATATATAGGAAATCTGAATTTATAATTAACATCAAAGATATTAAATTCTTAGCCGATACGATGAATCTGAAACTGCTATTTTTATAAACTGGGATCCGGATTACACAACTAATGAAAATCTATATAGATATGTACTAAAAATAAGATGATTGTGTTAGACTTAATTTACTTAAACATAATTACCTCCAGCCATTATTATTTAATGGTGGTAAGGAATCCGATCTTCCTGTGGACTGCACGGGAGATCTTCCTTTCTTAACGATCTCGATTGATCTTCCCTCTTGATCTTCCCTCTTCCTCTCGATGGATCGGTCTTCTAATCAACGAGCTCTCGCACTCAGATGGTGTATGCCTTCATGATTGCTCTTGATCAGGGACTCAATTCCAATGCCTCCACTTTTAGGTTTCTCTCTATAGAACCTTAAGATCTCTCTCGAGAACCTTGTTCTGAAACTTTAGGATCTCTCTCGAGAGAACCGTATTCAGAAACTTTAGGATCTCTCTTGAGAGAATCGTGTTCTGAAACCTTAGAGAACTCTGTACTGAAACCTTAGGATGGGTTCCTATTTTATACCCTTTTCCTTCACGCTTGCCCCATCAAGCGAGCGAGCGCTTAGGAATTAAGGGAGGGAGCGAGCGCTTAGGAATTAAGGGAGGAAGCGAGCGCTTAGGAATTAAGGGAGGGAGCGAGCGCTTAGGAATTAAGGGGGCTGTTATCACTTTAATGGGGGATACGTTGAGTTAATAAATTAGGACCATTATTAAGATAGGTTACTACATTCTCCCACTTGGTCCGTATATTTTATCAACACTGAACAAGAAACTAAATACATGAATCATAGCGATAGGTCCTCTATAATTGAGTATTATCTTCTATGTATTACAATGCATTCAATTTCTTTATCACCATTCCAAATGTGACAACATAACATAATGAATAAACCATATGTTTATTCAGAGTCCAAAAGAAAAGTTTGTCATTTCTCAAAAGTCATATAACGTGTACACCTGAATGAGAAATAAACAAACGTTTGAAATAAGAGTTTCTTTGTACAAATTGTTATCAATACAATTATATCATGGAACCAACTCCCATTCTTATCACATGATCCTTAAACTTCTTAATTGGCATGCCTTTAGTTAAAGGATCAGCTATCATCAATTCAGTGCTAACGTGTTCTATGACCACTTTATTCTCTTTAACACGTTCTCTTATGGCTAAATACTTAATGTCGATATGTTTACTTCGACTACCACTCTTGTGATTTTTAGCCAAAAATACAGCAGCTGAATTGTCACAGTACAATTTAATTGGCCTAGTAATGGAGTCAACAATTCTAAGCCCTGAGATGAAACTCTTCAACCATACACCTTGCGATGTAGCCTCAAAACAAGCAACGAACTCTGCTTCCATAGTAGAGGTAGCAGTCAAGGTCTGCTTTGCACTCCTCCATGATATGGCTCCACCAGCTAACATAAATATAAATCCTGATGTTGATTTCCGAGAATCAACGCAGCCAGCAAAGTCCGAATCTGAGTAGCCCTCTATCTCCAAATGATCAGTTTGTCTATACATGAGCATGTAGTCCTTGGTCCCTTGAAGATACCTCATGACCTTTTTAGCAGCTCTCCAATGGTCTAAACCTGGATTACTCTGATATCTTCCCAACATTCCTACTGCAAATGCTATGTCAGGTCTTGTGCAAACCTGAGCATACATTAGGCTTCCAACAGCTGAAGCATATGGAATGTTGTGCATCTGTTCCCGTTCAAGTTCATTTTTAGGGCACTGGTTCAAAGCGAACTTGTCACCCTTCACTATAGGTGCAACACTTGGTGAACAATTTTTCATCCGAAATCTCTCCAAGACTTTATTGATATAAGTTTCTTGAGACAATCCCAAAATGCCTCGAGATCTTTCTCTATGGATCTTAATGCCAATGACATAAGATGCCTCACTCATATCTTTCATATCAAAATTTTTAGAGAGAAATTGTTTCACCTCATGTAGCAACCCTTTATCATTGGTTGCAAGTAGAATGTCATCCACATATAGGACCAAGAAACAAATTTTGCTCCCACTAACCTTCTGGTATATACATTGATCCATGATGTTCTCTTCAAAACCAAAGGAAGAGATCACATCATGAAATTTTAAATACCACTGACGTGAGGCTTGTTTCAATCCATATATGGATTTCTTAAGTTTGCAAACCAAATGCTCACCATCACTAGAGGAAAATCCTTCAGGTTGTTTCATGTAAACCTCTTCCTCTAGATCTCCATTAAGGAATGCGGTCTTCACATCCATTTGATGTAACTCAAAATCAAAATGAGCTACCAATGCCATAATTATTCGGAGAGAGTCTTTCTTGGATACAGGAGAAAATGTCTCCGTGTAGTCGATTCCTTCCCTCTGAGTGAATCCTTTGGCAACGAGTCTGCTTTATATCTCTCAATGTTGCCTTGTGAGTCTTTCTTTATTTTGAAGATCCATCTACATCCAATGGCTTTTACACCATCAGGCAACTCAACAAGATCCCAGACTCGATTAGATGCCATAGATTCCATCTCTTCTTTCATGGCATTGAACCACAAGTTTGATTCCTTAGAACTCATGGCTTGTGAAAACGTTTCAGGATCATTTTCGGCTCCAATGTTATAGTCAGATTCATGTAGATACACAACATAATCACTAGGAATTGCTGATTTCTTTATTCTAGTTGATCTTCTTAATGTTGTGTCAATGACCTCTTGAGGAGTATCTTGCACAACTGATTGTTGATGAACAACACGATCTTCTAGATTACCATCAGCTTGTGAAATCTCAATGACTGGTTGTTGGGCACTTAATTGAGTTTGAGGAGTGCTATAAATAACAACCAATCCCTCACTTGAAGTGGAAGCTGGAATAACTGAATGATCTTTCTCAGAAGAAGCCAAATACTGAGATTGATCACTCCCACTGATCAAGTCATTCTCAAGAAATTTTGCATTTCTTGATTCCACAATCCTAGTGCTGTGAGATGGACAATAAAATCTATAACCCTTGGACTTCTCAGCATATCCAATAAAGTATCCACTGATAGTCCTTGGGTCTAGTTTCTTTTCTTGTGGATTATAGACTCTTACTTCAGATGGGCATCCCCAAACACGTATATGTTGCAGACTCGGTTTCCAACCTTTAAATAACTCAAATGGCGTTTTGGAAACAGCCTTGGTTGGAACCCGATTCAATATATACGCAGCAGTTTTAAGAGCTTCAGTCCACAAGGATTTAGGTAACTTAGAGCTGACAATCATGCTCCTTACCATGTCCAATAATGTCCGGTTTCTCCTTTCAGCTACACCGTTTTGGTCAGGAGACCCTGGCATGGTGTATTGTGCAACAATTCCATTTTCTTCAAGAAACCGAGCAAACGGACCAGGTGCTTGTCCATTCTCAGTGTATCTACCATAATATTCTCCACCTCTATCTGACCTCACGATTTTAATTTGCTTGCCGCATTGTTTCTCTACTTCTGCCTTAAATACCTTAAAGGCATCTAATGCTTCGTTCTTATTATGAAGTAGGTAGAGATACATATATCGTGAATAGTCATCAATAAATGAGATGAAGTATCTCTGACCATACGAATCCATATCTGGGCTACAGATATCCGTATGTATGATCTCCAGTATTTCCGAACTTCTCTTGGCATTTTTCTTGGACTTGTTGGTTTGCTTTCCCTTTATGCAGTCCACACAAGTGTCAAAATCAGTAAAATCAAGAGTATCAAGTACTCCATCTTTTACTAATCTTTTAATTCTCTCAATGGAGATATGACCTAATCTCCGATGCCACAAAATAGAGGAATTCTCATTTATAACACATCTTTTCATACCAGTTTGGGCGTGCATCACATTATAGGTGGTATTATTTTTCAGATTGATTTGGAAAAGATTGTCTGACAATGTACCATTCCCAATAAGCTTAGATTTATAAAATAAATCAACAGAGCTTTTATTAAAATTAAAGGAATATCCTGCTGGTACAAGCCTTGACACTGAAATCAAATTTCTAGAGAAACTTGGAATATAAAATGTCTTTTCCAAATCCAAAACAAAACCAGAATGTAAAATAAGTCTGCACGTTCCAATTGCTTCCACATGTGAACCCATCTTGTTTCCTGAATAGATGCTTTGTTCACTTCCCAATGGTTTCCTTTGATTTAGAAAACCCTGCAAGGTATTTGAAACATGGATTGTAGAACCAGAATCAATCCACCATGTGTTATGACATATAACCAAATTGGATTCATGACATACGAATGAGGTTAGAGTACCTTTCTTGTCAAGCCAAGCTTTGAATTTGAGACAATCTTTCTTTATATGTCCTTTCTTCTTGCAAAAGAAGCACTTGGACTCCTTCTTGTCTTCTGTATGGATGGATACTTTACCCTTTCCTTTGCGTTTGGCTTTGGGAGCTTTAGTCTTTCTCTGAGTGACTAAATGTGCACTTTCTCCCATTTCTAAAATCAGCCTCCCTTCCTCTTGAACACACATGGTCAGAAGTTCATTAATTGACCATTTGTCCTTATGTGTATTGTAAGATATTTTGAAGGGACTATATTGCTGTGGGAGTGAGCTCAAAATAAAGTGCACCAAGAAAGATTCTGACATCTCAACCTCTAGGGATTTCAACTGAGCCGCAATGTCCCTCATCTTCATGATGTGCTCACGCACACCTCCAACCGTAGTGAGCTTCATTGATGATAACTTTGTCATTAGGGTGCTAGCCATTGCCTTATCTGAAGACTCAAATTGTGCATCAATAGCCTTCAGAAGTTCCTTGACATTTTTGCACTCAGGAATTGAACCACGTATACTAGCAGAAATTTTAGTACGTATGAACATCATACTGAGGCGATTGGACCGTTCCCATCGTTCATACGCAGCAATCTCAGCCTGAGTGCTAGTAGATGTAACTAAATGTGGTTCATCCTTCCTGATAGCATAGTCAATATCCATGCACCCTAATTGAAGAAGAATTCTCTCCTTCCATAATTTATAATTATCACCACTTAAATCGGGAATGTCACATTTCATATCAGAAATATTAACAGGCAAAATAGCTGCATAAAAAATAAATCATGTTCATGTAATTGAATTTGAGGCATATAACTGATGTCATGTTTTACCAATGTAAACATGCAATAACATGAATCAATAACATACAATAACTACCTGTGGGCTAAGTTATTATACTCAAATAGACTCATTAGCTTAATGATGTGACTAACAAATTATATTCCTTTCTTAATTCCTGTGGGTAATTAAGAAAATAATTTGTTATCGCATCCTAATTAATTATATTAGTGCAACAAAAATTCCTGTGGGATAAGATTCATTACATTAATATAATTAGTCACAATTAATGTCATCTAACCTTATGTGATCTTTGCAACTCAATATATAATTTTGATTAATCAAAGATGCTGTGGCTACTCCTCAATTAATCAACATCATATTGATCACATGACATTAAATGCATATAGATTAACCAATTTAGCATGATTATTAGGTAGTGATCTTAATCAACGTAACATTTCCAAATCAAGATCCGAGTTAGTCAAATTGGCCAGGCCAGTGAAAGAGAAGTGGGGGTCCCCCCGTTGCTTTCCTTAGGTCAGTCAACGGAACCAATTAAGTAACCACAATCTCTTTACCTTTCTAGACACCAAATGACCAATCAGACCTTGAAAGGATTTGCACTGTGATTTTTACACTACCACCAAATTCATGCATAGAATAAATCTAGTATGCAGAACAGAAGATAACATTTCAATATCTATTTAATGAATTTTAAAATTATCATCTTAAGAAAAAATTTTTGTTAATTAAAACACGTCCGGCCGTAGCTCATTATTCCCTTGGGCCAGTCTATGCAAAACACCGTAGGCATAGAGACTCAGGAGGCGTATTTTAATACAAAAATTTAAACTCAAGAAACAAATGATAAAAATAAATCATGTTACATGATTTAATAAAACATTAAACAGATAATAAATGCATTTAAAATCCAACCAATCCATATTTTAAATCCCGTGAGAGAACGGAAAGACCATAAGCGAGAAAAACGAAAACCGAAAGTTTTCTCTCCCCTTTTTTAATATTTCACCGATGTGGTTATTGAAGCCACGTTTCCGCTGCATTTCTCTCCTTTAGTTTTTCTTTTCTTTAATGCTACGTTTCTTTTCTTTTTCTTTCTTTAATGCTATCTCTTTAATACCATAAAAGAAATCTGGGAAACCTTTAATGCTAGAAAGAAATCTTTAATAGAAAAGAAAGAAGCCGTGTTTCCGCAAAATCGGAATCTGAAATAGGTTTAATGGTTTCTGTCAATTCCGTGATCAGAACTGATCGAAACCAACCTGAGATCCGAAAAACTAAAAACGGAAAACACGCGGCATTAATTGCTTGAAAAGAGAAACTTAATAGAAATCTTCTCAAAATAAGGCAGAGGTTTTAACCTCGCTCTGATACCAAATGTTAGACTTAATTTACTTAAACATAATTACCTCCAGCCATTATTATTTAATGGTGGTAAGGAATCCGATCTTCCTGTGGACTGCACGGGAGATCTTCCTTTCTTAACGATCTCGATTGATCTTCCCTTTGCACGGGAGATCTTCCTTTCTTAACGATCTCGATTGATCTTCCCTCTTGATCTTCCCTCTTCCTCTCGATGGATCGGTCTTCTAATCAACGAGCTCTCGCATTCAGATGGTGTATGCCTTCATGATTGCTCTTGATCAGGGACTCAATTCCAATGCCTCCACTTTTAGGTTTCTCTCTATAGAACCTTAAGATCTCTCTCGAGAACCTTGTTCTGAAACTTTAGGATCTCTCTCGAGAGAACCGTATTCAGAAACTTTAGGATCTCTCTTGAGAGAATCGTGTTCTGAAACCTTAGAGAACTCTGTACTGAAACCTTAGGATGGGTTCCTATTTTATACCCTTTTCCTTCAACGCTTGCCCCATCAAGCGAGCGCTTAGGAATTAAGGGAGGAAGCGAGCGCTTAGGAATTAGGGAGGGAGCGAGCGCTTAGGAATTAAGGGGGCTGTTATCACTTTAATGGGGGATACGTTGAGTTAATAAATTAGGACCATTATTAAGATAGGTTACTACAGATTGCATTAAAAATATTTCTAATCTCAGACATCAGCATAGAGATTGCTATGCGTCAGGACGTATTGATATATCCACGTCGTTTTGTTGACTGACCGAACCATTTGCGCGTCATCCTTGTTACCAAAACCACGCAACGTCCGATCATCGTGAAGCGATCGACATTGATGACGCCAAGTCATCTTCTTTAAATATCGAGGGAGACGGATGTTACCCCTGCAAGAAAAGTTCTCAGAGACTGATTATTTCGATGGGACGCTCAAGTCAGTCACTTGAAATCAGACAAGAACCGCTCAGCGGAAAGGAGCCGAGATAGTTAGGGTTTTTCTAGGAGGAAGAAAGCTAGAAAACCAGAGTTCGGATCCTTACTTACAGCGCGGGCGTGTGTTTTTATACCTGTCCGAATATCCCATCCTATGCTCCGAAAGATTGCCGTCGTACCATCACTGTGCGCGCTGGAGGTGTCCCGCGATACTTGTCAACATGATGTTACACGTGTCTAACAACCACAGTTGTATTTGGTGCACGCCGTTGCTTGACGCGACCACGCACAGTACAAGTGGTAGTGAGTCATACTCCGTAACGGGACATAGTCACGCATAGGAACATGCAGTGCATCATACGCCGTTATGAGGCATGACCGCAAGCAGCCACGGGCGCACAGAAAGTTACGTGGGCGCGTCAGGTGGTCCGGAGCTGTCATTTGGTTCAAAGGCTGGTCCGCGTGCTAACTGTTGATGATACCCGCGCACCCCGAGACCGGAGGGGGATCTCGGGATCGAGATACAATGATCCCATCCCGAGACCGGAGGGGGTCCCGTTTACCTCGTTCCGTTGGAACCGGCGCTGGAGGTCGGAGCCAAAGGCCGGCGCTGGAGGCCGGAACCAAAGGCCGTCGCTGGAGGCCGGAGCCAAAGGCCATCGCTGGAGGCCGGAGCCAAAGGCCGTCGCTGGAGGCCGGTGCCGGAGGTCGGAGCCAAAGGTCGTCACTGGATGCCAGGGATGAGATAATGCTGATGCACCCCGAGACCGGGGGGGTCTCGGGGTTGAGATATGGTGATCCCACCACGAGACTGGAAGGGGTCTCGGGGATGAGATAATGCTGGTGTACCCCGAGACCGGAGTGGGGTCTCAGGGTCGAGATATGGTGGTCTAACCCTGAGACCGGTGGGGGTCTCGGGGGTAATATAATGCTGGTGCACCCCGAGACCGGAAGGGGGTCTCGGGGTCGAGAGATAATGATCTCACCCCGAGACCGATGGGGGTCTCGGGGGTGAGATAATGTTGGTGCACCTCGAGACAGGAAGGGGGTCTTGAGGTTGAGATATAATAATCTCACCCCAAGACCGATGGGGGTCTCGAGGGTGAGATAATGCTGGTGCACTCTGAGACCGAAATGGGGTCTCGGGGTCGAGACATAATGATCTCACTCCGAGATCGGTGGGGGTCTTGGGGGTAAGATAATGCTGGTGCACCTCGAGACCAAAAGTGAGTCTCGGGATCGAAGTATGGTAATCTTCGTTAGCTGCTGTTATCTTTTATTTTAATGATGCAGGATCAGTCATATCAGACATGAACTGAATAGCATCGGCATACTGCGTGATGATGGGCTTAATATCCCGATTACCTTTTATGGGCTACTGATGGAACCTAATGCAAGTCAAATTGACTACTTTTTCTCTCCGCACTAGCTGCACCTAATGCTAGCGAATAACCAATTTTTTATATCTGTCCTATCTATTAACCTTCTCTTAAACCAACCTGACATAAGAACATTATCAATTAAAGAACACTACTTCGGCCAATAGCAATATATCAGCAGCAAGAAATTGCCCTCAAGAGTCAGTCTTTTTTTTAAATTATTTAGGGTTGTGGATTCCAAATTAATCAGAATACAAGGTAATCAGCATCAAGCAATGCAAAGGCCAAGAGTCAGAACCCGCACCTCTTCTTTGAAAGAAACTCCAAACGCATGCAAAGCCAGAGAGTACAAGTACTCTACTTTCCGGCTATACACCTGAACTGAACCTTGGAGCAGCAGCGCAGCTACACCCAAGAGACAAAAAAATAGATATATAACAACGAAAGTAAATTTTGCTAGGGTGGTTTCCGGATCAAACCTTCAGCAAAGTTCACCGAGCGGAGCGCGTGGTCCTGGTTGGACGAGATCTCACCGGAGCAAATCTTCAGTTGGTACTCATCAAGATTCTTGGCAAGATCAATTATACGTTGACGTTTTTAAGAGTCGTTAAAGCTCGACGCTTTAAACCATCGTTACATACCGACACTTTTTATGTCGGCAGGTTGAGGGAGTTCCCGACGCTTTCCATAGGCGTCGGGAGAAAAGAGTTGTTAAAAATAAATTTTACTGTAGTGATCTTATATTTTATTTTTTATAAAAAAATATAAAATTATCATTACCAAATAATTTTTATTAATTTGTATGGATTTCTCTAAATGAATGATTGGCATTGTTTTGCATCGAAAACTGATCGGGACCTATATGGCCTCGGACGATTAGGTCCCCGCACATGGTAAGACCCGGTATTACGATAGACTTTTGTTGTTGTAGCTAAGCTATGTGAAAGAATCAAATGGAGGCCTGATCATAATAGGGTGCATCAAGACTAAGAAAAATTCTTTCTGCACCACGCGAGATGCAGAAAGAGGCGCAGTGTGCATGCGTGTGACCACATGCATGATACGAACAAAACGAAAATATTTTTAGCACATGTGCTTGTGGATCAATCATCGCGCACAATGCCGTGCTTTATGCATTCTACCACAATAAAGTGGTGGAGGACTATCTTACCTGTTAGAAAAGTCAGCCATAAGTTTTTTTTTTCTTTTTTTTTTCCCTTCTCTCTCTCAGCCTCAATTTCTTTTGACTGATGCAGGGAAGATTCATGCACCATTGGACCGAAGCAAGGTCATGAAGAAGGCTAATACTCTTTCAGAAAGTGCATGGATTTTTGTAATATATCCATCCCAATATACATAAAGCAAAAATAAAGTTTCATAAAAATTTTAGGATAAATTCGCATTCATGATATTTCACATCAAGTTAAATTTTCATCACATCTTAAATCATCCAAATTAGATATCATATAAAGAAATTATAAGTAATTTAATTAACATATCTTAATCTTAATGATCTTATAGAAAATTATAAAAAATCAGTCCATAATTTAAGGATAACTTTGGGGTTGATTAAAATCATCTCAAATAACATTGTTTGACCAATTTAGTGTCAACTAGTTATATTGATTGATCAATTTAAGTCTTGGGTTCAATTAGTGGATCCAATTGCTAACAATTATATTATATTCAATCTTTGGACTCTGCTAGAAGGTTTGATCGCTAATGATCGGATCAAATGCAAAATCCTGCTCAATCACTTGATTGAATTCACAGCCTTTCATCCTACATCGAGTTCAATTAATTAAGGTATCTAGCCTGATCTCCGAACTAGATCCAATTATAATTATCGCCAATTAAGTTAAATTTAATTTAAATGGGTTCAAACCATATTTAGATTGAGTTTTCAAGTACCTATGTTAAGTTTTGTTATATGGTTAAAAAGAAAAGAAGAGGATGGTTAAACGCAAAATTTAGATGATTGAGTTTGTTAAGATAATGGCTCTAGAATAAGAGATCGTGGGTTTGAAACCAACTCTTCCTTAAAAGACATTTAATATTTTTATAAGACATATGGAGGGTCATACAAACTGATGTACGCCGTGATTCCATGACCACAAACAGATGTATCCACAATGTATGCTATGATTCCATGACCAGGAATCATCAAGGAGAAAATCACCTTCAAGATTTTATTTTTCCTTTTTTCCTCATGCCTTGGATCATGCTCTCTAGAACAAACACAACTTCAACATCACACTCTACGTCGCAGCCTCCATCTTTAAATTTAACCCCTCCCCTCTCCTATGCAAAAGGGTGGAGATCCGATAAAAAAAACCTCTCCAATTTCCAATCCCTCCTTAAATATAAAAAATAATGAAAAAAAATTGCAAGGCTTCCCTAAACCTTGTGATTCCAAAAAAAAAAAAAACCCTCATAGAAACCTTCCTGCTATTAGTATTTTTTTCACAAAAAGCCTTATCTTCTTCACCAAAAAGACTCATCCTATCTCTCCATCAGTAAATCTGCTACCCTCTCTAACGTTTAAATCAAATAGAACCTCGCTAAAGTCCTTTCTTAATCCTTTAAAGTCCCTTTGGAGCTTCCATAGAAGTTGCTCAAGCTCAAAATCAGAAGTAATTTCTGATCAAGCCTGATGGAGCTAAATCAAGCTCAAATCAAGTGGTGATTGAGTCAATTAAACCATATCAAGCCAAATCGGTCCAAATCGGTTCAAATCAAGCTTGAGTGGAGCCCAAAATAAGCAAAATTGAGCCGATCGAGCTAGATCAAAAGGTGATCAAGCCCAAATCAAGCCCGATTGAGTCAAATTAAGCGATGATTGAGTAGATCGAGCCAAATCAAGCATTGATCGAGTAGATCGAGCCAAATCAAACGGCAACGAACTAGATCAAACAGCGCCCGAACTAGATCATATAGCGATCAAGCTAGATTGAGTTCAAATCAAGCTAATTGAGTCAAATTGAGCCATCAAGCAGCGATCAAGCTAGATTAAGTCAAATAAAGCCTAATCGAGTCAAATTGAGCCTGATCAAGCAGCGATCAAGCCAGATTGAGCCAAATCTAACCCAAGACAAGACAAAGGAGAGCCTTGCTCCTATAATGGGTCAAATTTGATTGAGATCAAACACGAGTCAAATTCAAAAAGGAGCATTATTCCTAGATTGGGCTTGTCGGCACCCCTTCTAGCCGAAAACGCAGTGGCCTGTGCAAATCGAGTAAAGTTCTACTAGCTTTTGTTATGCACCATAAAGTATAAGTAAACTCCATTCAATTGGCACAGATCACCAAAGCAAACATTTATCCTATTAAAAACTTTTTTAACCTGCTCAATCATATATATATTCACCATCACAATATAACATAAGTCATCTTATTCAAACACAATACTGATTCCAGACATAATTTATGAGATCACATTCACAATTGATTTCACAACCCAAAATCATTTCATATACATTTGTTCAGTCTTTAATATAATCTTAGGTGACCAATTTGTACATTCATATAAACATACCCAAAATAATTCATCTTTATACATATATCAACCTGGGACACATCACTAGGTTATCAACATATATACAATGATATGTACAGGCCCAAAAGCTTATCTTATAAACACATCCTATCTAAAATATATCATCAAGTCACCAGTATATACATCTAGATATACAGGCCTCACCCAACTCGACATATATATTTGCAATTAAATATATTTTCATTTGCTTCACAAGGGACAAATACAGAGTAGCTAAAATTCATGTTCAAAACTCAAGCTAAGGCGAAAGCCAACCTCCTAATCCTAGTAGTGAGCTCAATGATCTGAAATAAAAATATACCAACAAGAATAGAGTGAGACCAAAGTCCTAGTGACTGAAAAACCATCTAACCCTAAAAAACTGAGAACATAAAATATTATTTAAATAATAGCACTATATAACATGAATATGTTAAAATACATATTTTAACTTGATAACAGATGACATAAAATAGCTTATGCTTCCAATAATATATCAAACAGAAATACAAAATAGCGTATCAGTCATTTTTCTTTTGAAACATAAACCATGCATATGAGTTTGCTTTATAAAACATGAAATATCTTTTTATGTAGCCCAGCCTTTATACTCTTGCTTTTGATCCCCACTAGGATATACTTTTCTCACTGGCCTTTCTTTAATATTTTTTCCCCACCAAATATGTTTGGCCCATCAGGCCCCTTTTTAAAACACATAGCATGCTTTTCAAAAGTTGCCCATTGGCATTTCTTTTTTAAATTCAGATGTAAGCTTTTCAAATTTATGATGCTGGGCTGTGTGCATACCTCCAAGGTACCACCCTATAGCCACCCTTTTGCAGGTGTACTCTCATCAGGTGTGACTAGCTAGATCCTCGTACTTTGATGGTACCCCTCACTACTCATGCAGTTTACTGCAATGTGCTTTGTCCCTTGACCTTGGGACCTAGGATTTTCTCTTTGCCCCTTTGGGCCATATAATAGCTCCATTGAGCTATGATTCTTTGCCCCCACGGGTTGCTGCAACCTGCTTTCTGGGCTTGGTCTAACGTGTACTCACCCTTGGCCGAAGGATCATTGTACGATCGAATTGCAAGTAGGTGCGCTGATTTTTGTAGTGTGCAATGCTCATGCTACGGTACACACTATAGGTGATCAACCCCATAGCTGCCCGATGCTTGTATACTACATGCTCTGAAATATATGTTCCTTTTCAATAACATTTTCATGCATATATGCCATGAATGCAACTGAAACATAAACTTTTCTTTGAAACACATGCTATACTATTAAAATATTGTATCATCATACTGTAACATATGTTGTATGCTCATGCTTTCTTTTATACACATGTTATGCATTAAAATCATGCTTTAAAATTCATCTTGCATTTTGGCCTTATTCTCAGGTTTCCAAAACCTCATTTCAACACTATACATTATGCACTATAACAATCAATCTAAGTTTTATCCCTATAGTATTTCAAAATATCCTCATAGCATTTCAAAATAATAGCAAAGCTAGATGAGGAACCCACTCACTTGTTGCTATCACGCTAAACAAGTTAATAACTCCCTTGTTCAGGTCCCTAGGGTCGGCCTCTTGTCCTAGTTTAACATGTATGCATTATCAAGACAATAACATGAAAGGTTCCATGCAACTCTACATGAAAATACTATGCTCAAAATTCTAACGTAATTTTCTTCCACCCTTTCTGAACTTTTCAAAAAATATATATGTTAACATGATACACATCTAAAGTACAAGATTTTAGAGCTATTCCTAAGCTTAGGGAGAACATGCTTACCTTAAGTAAGAAAATCTACTTTCTTCTTCTTCTTCCCCTCTTCCTCTTTCCTTTCCTTTTTTTCCTTCCTTTTTCTTCTCTTTTCCCTCACGCCAAGCTCTCTGTTTCTCTTCTATTCCCTTTCCTTTCTTCTTTTCACCTTTTTACCCTCACTTTTTATCCTGACAAACATGTGAGAAAACAAAATCTAGGCGCCTAACTGGGTGCCCAGTTAGAAACTAGGCACTCAGTTTCTAACGGGTGCCCAGTTTCTAATTGGGCAACTAATCGGTCACCCAGTTCTCCTAAATTCTCCTCTGGGTCAGCCCTTACACATAGAATATTTATCAAATCACCGTCTTACATACAATAAGTTTCCAAACATATAAAAATTTATTAATCAAACCAAACCCTCATAACATACCAGGAACATTTCTAACAATTATAAAGGTTTAAATTTCATTCCCACAAAGTTTTCACTTAGATTACATACACCATTGTATCAATTTAAAAGCAAAGGCATATTCAAAAATTAAATAACAAGTCTTCAAAGCTTGGAATGTTACAGGGCTAGATCTAACCAAGATCATATTCGAATCAAGTCCAAAGAGAGCCTTTCTCCTAGATTGAGCTAAATATATCTTAGATCAAACTTCAATCAAATCCAAAAAGAGCATTACTCCTGCATCAAGCTAGATCTAACATAGATCTAACCCAAACAAAGTTTAATCTGGAGAATTACTCCAAGATCTGTGGATAAAGCCAAGATCAAACCTAAATCAAGTTCAATCGAGAGTGTTGCTTCAAGATTGGATTAAATCAAAACAATATCAACCTAAAATTCAGTTCAATCTAGAGAGTTGCTCTAAGATTAGGTTAGACAAAACCAAGATCGAATACAAAATAAGCTCAATCTGAAGCATTGCTTCAAGATCAGACCCGAATCAAGCTAAATTTAGAGTGTTGCTCCAAGATTGGATTGGATCAAATTAGATCAAACCTAAATTAAGCTCAATCTGGAGCATTTTTTCAAGATTGGGTTAGATCAAACCAAGATCAAATCTGAATCAAGTCCCAAAGGAGCCTTGCTCCTAGATCAAGCTAGATTCAACCAATATTGAACCCGAATCAAGTTTAATTCAAAGCATTGCTCCAAGATCGAGTTAGATCAAACCATGGTCAAACCCAAATTAAGTTCAATCTGGAATATTTCTCCAATATTGGTTAGATCAAATAAGATCAAACTCGTATCAAGTTCAATTTGGAGCCTTACTCCTAGATTATGCTAGATCTAACTAGTATTGAACTCAAATTAAGTTGAATCTAGAGTGTTGTTCCTCTATAAGCCTAGATCTAGCTTAGATCAAATCCGAATCAAGTTCATAAGGAGCATTGCTCTTATATTGGGCTAGATTTATCCAGATAAAACCTGAAAGAAGCCTTTCTCCAAGATCAAGATAGATCTAACTCAGATCGGACCTGTATTAAATCCACAAAACCATTGCTCCAAGATCGGGCTAGATCAAATCCAAATCAAGTTTAATAAGAAGCATTGCTCTTGAATCAGGCTAGATCTAACAGAGATCAAACTTGAATCAAGTTCAAAAGGAGCCTTACTCCTAGATTGGGCTAAATCTAACTAAGATCAAACTTGAATTAAGTCCAAAAGGAGCCGTACTTATATATTAGAATATATTAAGCAAGATTAAACCTGAATCAAGTCCAAAAAAAGTTTCTCCTAAATCATGCTAGATATAACTCAGATCGAACTTGAATCAAGTCTGAAAGGAGCCTTGCTCCTAGATCGGGCTAAATCTCTAACTAAGATCAAACCTGAATCAAGTCCAACAAAGAGCCTTGCTCTTAGATCAGGTAATATCTAACTCAAATTGAACCTAAATCAAGTCTAAAAGAAGCTTTGCTCCTAGATTGGGTTAGATCTAACCAAGATCAAACCCAAATTAAGTCTAAAAGAAGCCTTACTCTTAGATCAGGCTAGATTTGATCTAGATTGAGCTTGAATCAAAGATCAAACTGGAGCGTTGCTCCAAGATTAGGTTTGATCAAACCAAGATCAAACCTGAATCAAGTTCAATATGAAGTGTTATTAGAATATCAAGTCAAATCAAACCAAAATCAAATCCAAAACAAGTTCAAATTAGAAGCATTATTCCAAGATTGAGTCAAATTGAACTAAGATGAAACCTAAATTAAGTTCAATCTAGAAAGCTACTTCAAACTTAGGTTAGATCAAATCAAGATCAAACCTAAATCAAGCTCAATATGGACGTTCCCCAAAGATAGTTAGATCAAACAAAAATTAGACCTAAATTAAGTTCAATATGAAGCATTGCTCAAAGCTTTAGTTGGATCAAACTTAGATCAAACTTGAATCAAGTCTAATCTGGACAGTTGCCCCAAGATTAGGCTGGATTAAACTTAGATCAAATATAAATCAAGTTCAAACTGGAGTATTGCTCGAAGATTGAGTTAGATTGAATTAAAATCAAACCCAAATCAAGTTAAATCAGAGCATTGCTCCAAGATTAGGTAAGACCAAACAAAGATCAAACCCAAATCAAGTTTAATCTGGAGTATTGTTCCGAAATCAGATTAGATCAAACTTAGATTAAACCTGAATCAAGTTCAATATGAAGCATTGCTCTAAGATCGGGTTGGATCAAACTTAAATTAAACTAGAATCAAGTTCAGACTAGCACATTGCTTTAAAATCGAGATAGATCGAGCCAAAATCAAACTCGAATCAAGTTTAATTTGGAGCGCTACTTCAACATTGGGTCAAATCAAATTAAGATCAATCTCGAATTAAGTTTTATATGGAACATTACTCAAAGATCAGGTTAGATGAAACCAAGATCATACTGGAATCAAGTTCAAATTGGAGTGTTACTCCAAGTTCGGATTATGTAAAACCAAGATCGAATTCATATTATATTCAACATGAAGTATTGCTCTAATATCGGGTCAGATCCAATCAATATCAAATCTGAATCAAGTTCAATCTAGAGTGTTGCTCTAAGATCAAATCAAACAAAGATCAAATTAAAATCAAGTTTAATCTGAAGCATTGCCCAAGATCAGGTTGGATCAAATCAAGATCAAACTCAAATTAAGCCCAGTATAGAGCATTCCTGGAAGATCAAGTTGGACAAACTCAGATTGAACTCGTATCAAATTCAATTTAGAATATTACTCCAAAATTGGATCAGATCAAACTAAGATCAAATATAAATTAAGTTTAATCTAAAGCATTGCTCCATGAATGGGTTAGATCAAACTAAGATAAAATTTGAATCAAGCCTAATTTGGAGTGTTGCTCCATGATCAGGTTAGATCAAAACAAGATCAAATCAAAATCAAGTTCAATCTAGAGTATTATTCCATGACTGGGCTAGATCAAACCTAGATCGAGCCTGGATCAAGTTCAATTTGGAGCATTTCTTCATGATCAACTTAAATCTAACCCAAATCATGTATGAATCAAGATTAATATAGAGTGATTCTCCATGATTGGATAAGATCTAATTCAGAATGAGTTCAAACAAGTCCAACTAGAGCCTTTCACTAAGATCGGTTCATATCAAACAAAGATCAAACCCAAATCATGTTCAATATGGAGAGTTGCTCCAAAATCGAGTTAGATCAAATCAAAATCATCAAATCAAAATCAAACTCGAATCAAGTTCAAGCTAGAGTGTTGCTTTAAGATCAGATTAGATCGAACCAACATCAAACCCAAATCAAGTTCAACATGGAGCACTGCTCTGAGATCAAGTTAGATCGAACTAAGATCAAATCCAAATCAAGTCTAATATGGAGTATCCTTCAAGATCAAAAAGATCAAACCCAAACCAAGTTTACTTTGGAGCATTGCTACAAGTTTGGGTTATATCTAACTAGAATCAAACCCAAATAAAGTATAATTTGGAACATTGCTCCAAGATCGGATTGAATCAAATTTAGATCAAACCTAAATCAAGTCCAATCTGGAGTGTTTCTCTAAGATCAAGTCAGATCAAATTTAGATCCAACCCGAATCAAGTCCAATTTGCAATGTTGTTCTAAAATTAGGTGGGATCAAACAAAGATCAAACAAGGTTCAATGTAGAGTATTGCTTCAAGATCAAGTTGAATCAAACTTAGATCAAATTGAATCAAGTTTAATTTGAAACATTGCAAGATCAGTTTCGATCAAACTTAGATTGAATCTGAATCGAATTCAATCTGGAGCATTACTTTAAGATCAAGTTAGATCAAACCTGAATCTAGTTAAAGCTTTGCTCCAAGATTTGGTTAAATCAAACCAAGATCGGGCTAAATCAAACCAAGATCAAACCTGAATCAAGTTCAATCTAGAGTGTTGCTTCAAGATTAGATCAGATCAAACAAAATCAAATCTAAATCAAGTTCAATCTGAAGTGTTGCTCCAAGATTGGGTTAGATCAAACCAAGATCAGACTCAAATCAAGTTCAATCTTAAGTGTTTCTCTAAGATCAAGTTGGATCGAACTTAGATTGAACCCAAATCAAGTCTAATGTGTTAGATTAACCTATGATCGGGTCAGATTTAACCTAGATCGAACTAGAATCAACTTTAATTTGAAGTGTTACTCCATGATTAGGCCAAATCTAACCCAGATCAAGTCCGAATCAAGATCAATTTAAAAACATTGCTCTAAGATCAAGTTACATTTAACACAAATCGAAGTCAAAACAAGATTCATTGGAGCTTTATTATCATATTAAGTCAAATCTAGTTTAGATCATGCTGAAATCATGTTGAAAGAATAGCTTACTCCTAATTCAAGTTGAAGAGGATCCAAATCAAATTCAAGTTAAAAATGAGCCAAGCCCTTATTTGGGTTAAAGAAGAGCCATGCTTCTAAATTAAGCCAAAGACAAACCATATTCTTGGCTCAAGTTAAATAGTAACCATGCTCTTAATCTATGCTAGAATGTAGTTATGCTCCATCAAAGTTCTGAAGCTTTGCTTCATCAAAAATTTTGGATCCCTACTCCATCAAAAATTCTAAAGCCCTACTCCATTGAAAATTGGAGCTTTGCTCCATCAAAGTCCTGAAGCATTATTCTATCAAAATAAGAGCCTTGCTCTATTAAAGACCAAAGCCTCGCTCTATGAAAGACCTGGAGCCTTGCTCCATCAAAGATTCAGAGCCTTACTCCCTCAAAATCTTGGAGCCCTGCTTCATCAAAATTCTAAAGTCCTGCTTCACTAAAGATTGAAGCTTTGCTCTATCAACGACTCGGAGCCTTATTCTATCAAAATTTTAAAGCCCTGCTCCATCAAAATTAAAGCTCTTCTCCACCAAATTTTTGGAGTCCCACTTTACTAATAATGATGAATCTTCTTCATGGAGACAATATGTGCAAAGCCTACCCCATGAAACTTGAACTTGGAACTGAAAAGAGGACAAACATGGAGGGCAAAAGAAGAACAAACATTGATTGATGTAATTTACAAAGAAAAATATATAAATGATAATAATAAAAATTTTTCTTTCTTATATGTTTGCATCTGTACTATATGGCTAATCAGGATTGTAATCTCTTAATCAAAAGTTTTTTAGCCCTTAAGATTGGAATAATTAACCGTGAAGGCTTGTGCCTACTAAAAATCTAGCTAGACCACATATCTCCTAAAAGAAGTTATGATTAAAAAAGTATAAAATAGAAAACAAAAATACTCTTGCACCACATATCATCCACGTCAAGGCGGTCTTGCCAAGGTGGACAATATGGAAGTCAACAGATGCAAGTGAGGATTTGAGGGGTTTAGGGTAGCTAGATTACTTTTAATACCTAAAGTATAAAAAAGGTTGTAATTGAAAAAAAAAATTTATACTTATGGTATTCTTTGGTTTTGGTTATTAAAAATGATGCATATATTATTAAGAATATTAAAGAAGAAGAAAAATTCTTGCATGTTTTCTAGGGCTGCACCTTAGAGAATGTGCTACTATGTCACATGGTTGACTAGAGCTAAGTTTAGAACATAACAATTTTAGACCTGTAAACATTACTATACCATGGAAGATAAATAATCTCTTGGACTAATGCTAAGCAACATTTATTACCTATATTTGGACGTCCAGAGTGAGTGTAACAGAGAGAGAGAGAGAGAGAGAGATTGAGGATGTCCACATGAAATGAGATAAGAAAACAATTATCAAGAACCATGAGAACATGTATAGCAAATTTAGAAACCAAATCTTTTGCACCATATTGGCTAGTGGACTTGGACTAATCTATCTTTTTCTCTTAGGGTTTAATTCCATATTTGATGGTCATCTTATTTCACTCATTCTCTGTTAAGGCCAGCCTTTTGGCTTAGTCTAATGTTAACTAAAGCTTGATCAGCTTGACCTATCAGACAAAAAAAAAGTGCTAAACTCAACCGAATAACTCTGCATTTTACTCACTAGATTGACTCAAGTGATATTCAGTCCAAAGGGTAGCTAGAGATGGAAATGGGACCTTGCTGAAAATAGTGAAAATTTCAACCATAGAGCAACTCCAAGGAATTGAAGAGTGTTGGAATACTTTCTAAATTTTCCCTCTATCTATCTATTTAATCCCTTTTCCTAACTAAACACAGCCATCGCCTTCCTATTTCAAGTAACTAGTCTTTCCTTTATTCCTTTGTTTCACACTATCATTGGTAGTTGATATCCTTAAGTCAACCACCTCAAGTGTTTTACCTCTAAACTAGCTCCTTGTTGGACATATGACATAATTGCACATCCAATAAGGGATGACTCTATAGAACAAATAAAGCCTATTATTATAAATTTTCATAATAAGCCATAATATCAACTTTAATTATAAACTAAATAACTTTGTTAAATAATAATAATTTTTTTTTCAATTATGAGTTTCTTTATTTAGTTGGTATCAAAATTGCTTCTAGTTACTTGAATCCAAATTATAGCTTGATAATAAGCATAATGTGGCTCTGAAAAGATAAGTAGAATGTTGTATAAGCATGATAGTCGGATAAGAATTCCTCCATGCATACACACATGCATCAATAATTATAAATATTTACAAATAAATAATCATGATAGGTAAAAATGGTATAAGCATGATAGTTAGGTATAATCAAAATATAATATTTACAAATCTTTAACAATACAGTCATAAAAATGTAATCCTCAAGATATACACGCATTCCAATATACTTAATACATATATCTTCATATCTGTACTTAATAGAACTTGTCATGCCACATTAATCACCATCCCATAATACTATTTTCAAGTACAATTCATTTTGGTTATTTTTAAAATATTGATCCAGTTTGACTTGATCAAATATGTTTTATTAAAACCAAGTAATCTCTTTGGCTTTAGACTAGCTATGATGATATTCTTTAATTGCCCCTAACGAGGAAATTAATAAGTTTGCATTTTCTGTCTCTAATAGAAGGATTTTAATGTTTATTAATTTTTAGTTTAACCACACTCTTTTTCACATGCCATGCATAATTAGATAAAGAGACCAAAATGATGCTTTCCATATTAAAGTATGATCTATTTCTAATATCTAAAGTGGCTTCTGTAACCCCCCAGCATTTATTTAAGGAAACCTACCACCTAGAGTTTATTATGACATTTAGGTTCCCAGTATGACGCTTGGATTTCCGAGTCTTTGCATGTCTGATGGGTTTTTCGAGTCTCTAGACCGAGGCGTCGCGTGATGTTTATAATGAGTTGGAGGATGACTCCCTCCTGGAATCGGGTGCTCATCTCCTCTAGATAATCTCCTACCCATCCTCCTAATGCCTATGAGAGAGAGAGAGCGGATCGGAAGAACTTCGAAGCGATCAGTGATCCCGTGAATCTCTCAACAATAGGCGCTGCCCTTCCGGACTTCGTTCTCCATGATTGGAGTCGAATTCGGAGACCAAAGCTCGGATTTCCACCGCATTGTCTTCTATTGCTTGGGGAAACTTCAATGGTCGCTGAAATATGTTCGATTTTGGTGAGTTCTACTGCTCGAGGGACCATAAGTTTGAGATTTTTCCTATTGGATCTCGTTCCGAGCCCAGTGTGAGGAAAGAGATTGTTTAGCATGAGAGCTCGAGATTTTGGTGGTTCTGTTGGAAGGAGGATTTGTTTGGTGTTATCTTGATGTTCTGTGGACTGCTCGTGATGAAGTGCCAGAGAGTTCTTATGGTGGAGGGAGTCACGGAGGCTTGTGTTAGGGCTTTTAGGATGGATAGAAAGAGACATCTAGCATGACTCTATGGCCCTGAAAGTTTGTGCCTTTCTCCATTTGTCTATGGAAGAGAAGTCTATGAGAAACGCAAGAGAAATCTATTACAACTCTGTGACCATGGAGGCAGTATTGGTGCTACAGCACATGTCATAGGGGGTGGCCACTACAATTTTTGTTGAAGCTGGAGTTAGTGGAGCTACTGGAGTTATGATTGTACCTAGATGTCTAAATACCTGGTTAACCATTTGGGATTAGTGTACCGAGGTAAGTAAGTCTATTTATAATTAATAATTTATAACTCATGGTTTTATAGTTTTCAAGTATATTATGAGATAAGGAAAACAGAAGTTTATTTGGTTTGATTATTTTGAATGGTACCATAAATCTACATATGTGCATTTATTATGACTATAGTAGCTGATAATATTTTGAAAGAAATAGTTTCTTGGTGTATGTGCAAAATTATAAATTCTTTGATTTGCAAAATATGTTGGGATGACCATATGCATTTGCTAATAATGTACAAACCACTGTATATGTAATATGAGAAATTGATGCATGATGAGTGACATACAAGTATGGTGATAACATTGCGATAGACTAGTATGTGTTGCTGCGTTCTCATTTGGCCTCACACATATGTAGGGTGTGTTCTGTTTGAGTATGTATGGCCTCACACATCTAGAGGATGTATTCTGATTAATTTGTAGGGCTGTGGGACACATACAAAATAATAATTACATAAACAATGGGTTTGTTTACATTACATAATCTGGTATTTATTGCATAATCTGGTAAGTAAGCCAAATATAATAATTTCATAAATTATAAATGGTTGTATTATAGTTTTATGCATATTTATGAAATAGAGTTTTATTGATTATTTTGGAAATTGGTAAGCTGTACCATGTGAATCTAATTGCATATTTGTTATAATAGTTGATATTATTTGCAAAGTAAATTGATTATATGCAATGGTTAAAAATGTACAAACCACTGTTTATGTGTTATGAGAGAAATTATGCTTATGATGACGCATAATATGTGACATGCATGTGTAAAATGATTTGAATTATATTTATATGTGTCGCCACGGTTCTCCTTTGATATGGCATGTGGAGGCCACGCACATCTAGAGGATGTGTGCTGATTGATATGGCATGTGGAGGCCACACATCTAAAGGATGTGTGCTGATTGATGGAGGCATTGCAGGGCCATGGGACACATATGATATAATATAACAATGATTAAATATAAATAGTGGATTTGAATTATATTTATATGTGTCACTCCGGTTCTCCTTTGATATGGCATGTGGAGGCCACGCACATCTAGAGGATGTGTGCTGATTGATATGGCATGTGGAGGCCATGCACATCTAGAGGATGTGTGCAGATTGATGGAGGCATTGCAGGCCATGGGACACATATGATATAATATAACAATGATTAAATATAACAGTGGATTTGTTACAATGCATATTCTGGTATTTATTTTATAAGCCTCCATGATTATTTTGACTTAATGATATGCATGATTATGATAGCATGTTAATTAAATTGAAAGTTTATATAAAAATTATGACTTGATAATATCTTGAGAGATAAGATGATATATGACTATTTTATGTCATTATTATAGGCTTACTTATTGAGTGTGAGCTCATATAAATCTCACAATATTTTTCAGAGCCTCGGGATTGAAGATGAAATTATGGGGTAGATGGAGCTTCAGTTAAATAAAATAGTTCCATAGTGTTGATGTAACCCCAGTAATATTTGTGTGTAGGGCTTGTAGCCCAAAACTTATATTAGTGGGTTGTAATAAAGTATGGATTTGGATTGACTTATTATACTTATTGCCTTATATTGATCGATGTGTAATTTTGGGACGCCTTGCATGCCCAGCATGCGGCGGGTTGTCACCCTAGCTCAAAATTTTTGGGTCTGAGGCGTGACAGCTTTTATGGTATCAGAGCCTAGGTTATGACCTTAGGGACACATGCATGATGACACTCTAGGCAAAATACTAGGATGATATTGAGACAATTATGACTTTAAAGGAATTTCATGAATTATGCTTTGGAAGCTTGAAATTTAAAGTTTATCAAGATATTAATTAAATTACAAATTTGATAGGAATTAAGAATGAACCATCGCAAGCCAATGATATTATGTGGGCTCCCTGGCTGGTAGCCTTGACCAGTGGGGAGGCCTAGGGGCTTCTAGAGGTTTTAGCTCCATCAAACTTGTTGGAAATGACTCGTAGCAGTTTTAGACCTTTAAATAATATGGGTAGATGAAACTTTTCTTGGATATGCAATAAGATATGAATATATGGAATATAATATAGTAGTTGAAAATTTCAATTGATGACTAATATAACTAAACACCATTATGTCCATATTGCAATTGAGTTGATATGTGGATTTTGAGGTATTAAATCTGAATTTGAATGTGGATGTATAAAATAAATTTTTATTTGTAGAACTTACATTGTTGATATTGTAAGTAAGATTATGAGCTAATCTGCCGGTTATAGAGATGATTAATATTGATGATATTTTGGTAATGAAATAGTTAACTACATGTTTTTGATCAATTACAATTGAGTACTTTTTGAATTTGAGTCTGGATGGATAAGTATATATAGTGAATTTTACTAAGAGAACTTTTATTATGGATATTGCATGTTCAAAACTGATTGTTAATTTGCTAGATATGGAGATGGTTGATATGATGCTAATGAAATAGTTGACTGCATATTATATCATGATGGACCATTTAGGAAGATTATAAAATTTTAAATTCTGAGACAATTACTGTTTAAGTTTTTGAGAGCAGTAGACTCTATTAATCTTTAGAACTGATTTTGGCTATAAATGATCAAATATTTTGATGGTAGAAAGTGAAAGATTTTAGCAAGAATGAGAATAAGATAAACTTCACTGATAAAGAATTTCATGGGAATTTTCATCTGTTAATAGATTTCTAAATCAAGATATCTATTCATTAATTTATTGCATACTTATTGTACCTTTCTTCATAGTTCCTAAGTAGATATCTTTCTCCAGGATGGATAAATTATCAATCATCCATAAGTGGCATAATTATTGTTAAGAAAATAGGAGGGAGATGATTTTATTTTAATTATTATCAATTATGGATTATGGTTAAGGGTACATCTATTATCACTTTCAAGTCATAGAGAGATTACTATAATTTTCAATTATGTCTTTCGGATGGTAAGTGCATTTTCAATCTTTATTGACCTTATAAGTCTTGTATCCATCTGAGCTAGATTAGTGAAGTCACTTTGAGATATTTGAAGGGTTTAAATTAGTTGGTCATGTTATGGCATGAGACATTGCATAATCTATAGATGATTTTGATAATCATTGGTAACGAAATAATCGATTCAAGAATTTGAATCATTTAAATTGCATTATTTATTGAGGATATACTGACCTATTCAAGAGAAATTGATTGGTTGTGGTGGTATTATTGATAAATTAATTATGATTAATGATGGCACTATTATTCAAAGAAATTAAATTAGTTGATTATGATAATTATGAAAGATATCCTAAATGATTGGCATAATGTTCATTGATGTTAGCTTGAAGTATTCAAGAGTGAAACCAAGTATGTTATGATGATTGAAATAAGTGTCGTAATGATTAATGGCACATTCAACTATTTATGAGTTGAGAGAGCATTGGAAGAAAACTATCTTATATCTAATTCAAAGAATTTAGAACTGTCTTATCGAGGAATTAAGAGTAATGATATAGGTTATTAACCTTAAGAATGGATGACATAATACATGTGATGGATTCTATGATATTTATATGATTGTGTTGTGAGAAGTTAAAAAAAAAAAAAATGACAGGAAAGAAATACTTCTTAAGGAATTAATTTTATTTGGTAGAAAGATTAAATTAATTTTGAAAGTTGGACATGTCATTTGGGTACTTGGGAATGAAATAAAAGTTTGCTAGTGAGTATCTTTAATGGTACAAAATTTGTGGACATTTAATTTCGAGGATGAAATTTTAGCGGGATAAAATGTTAATATTTGTTTTTGGTTTAATGGTAAACTGCGTAAATTGAGTTTGATCCATTTGTCTCACTCTCCTAATTCGATGATGTCATCATAAGGCTTTGTGGATTAAGCTGAATTTCTGTCCAGCCTTCCACCCTCAAATAGATGGACAATTTGCAGGAACCAATTAGATTTTAAATGATATACTGCGAGCTTGTGTAATGATTTTGGAGGTGCTTGGTATAAATTTTACCTTTAGTGAAATTGCTTATTTTATTACCAAGCCAATATTCAAATGGATTCATTTCAATTGTCTATGATATAAGGTGTAGATTCCTTCATATTGAGATGAGGTGAGAGAGAGACAATTTTGGACTGAGCTGTGTAGCAACTATGAAAAGTATCGTTAATTAAAGCAGCTTCATGTAACTCAAAGTCAATAGAAAAGTTATGTTGATGTTAAAAAGAAAGATTTGAAATTTCAGGTTGAAGATCATTTGGAAGTTTTACTAACCAATGATATGATGAGATTTGTGTTAGAGGTGATTTGAGCCACAATACATTGGGCCATTTGAGATTTGATCAAAATAAAGGAGGTGGCTTATAACTTAGCACTATCTTCATTACTCTTTGGGGTGTTCAATGTGTTTCATACCTTTATGACTGAGGAGGTATATTTCAAACCCCGTTATGTGTAGAACTTGAACCAATTTAGCT
Source organism: Calamus simplicifolius (assembly GCA_900491605.1). NCBI lineage: Eukaryota > Viridiplantae > Streptophyta > Magnoliopsida > Arecales > Arecaceae > Calamus > Calamus simplicifolius. Next base: position 517,938 of record UESW01004847.1, read on the forward strand.
TAAGAAAGAATTGACCTATGAAATCATCTTGTGCACATTGTGGACCGCAAGGATTAAGTTCTGAGATGGTGTAGTATTCCTTATGTCAAAGTTCAGCGGAGTAATTATTCTGAGAGGGAGACTATTTGGGAGTCTAAGAAGAAAATGAAAAAGAAACATCCACAAAATTTGTATCTTATTACAGATCAATGATGTATCGATGACTGTGACTTTTGAATAAAATTTAGTTGATTATGGAATAGAAAATTTGAATTCTATATTTTTATGAATGTGCATCAATTTCGAGGCTAAAATTTTTATAAGGGGGGGAGAATGTAACCCCCCAGCATTTATTTAAGGAAACCTGCCACCTAGAGTTTATTATACATTTAGGTTCCCAGTATGACGCTTGGATTCACGAGTCTTTGCGTGTCTGATGGGTTTTTCGAGTCCCTAGACCGAGGCGTCGCGTGATGTTTATAATGAGTTGGAGGATGACTCCCTCCTGGAATCGGGTGCTCATCTCCTCCAGATAATCTCCTACCCATCCTCCTAATGCCTATGAGAGAGAGAGAGCAGATCGGAAGAACTTCGAAGCGATCAGCGATCCCGTGAATCTCTTAACAATAGGCGCTGCCCTTCCGAACTTCGTTCTCCATGATTGGAGTCGAATTTGGAGACCAAAGCTCGGATTTCCACTGCATTGTCTTCTATTGCTTGGGGAAACTTCAATGGTCGCTGAAATATGTTCGATTTTGGTGAGTTCTACTGCTCGAGGGACCATAAGTTTGAGATTTTGCCCATTGGATCTCGTTCCGAGCCCAGTGTGAGGAAAGAGATTGTTTAGCATGAGAGCTCGAGATTTTGGTGGTTCTGTTGGAAGGAGGATTTGTTTGGTGTTGTCTTGATGTTCTGTGGATTGCTCGTGATGAAGTGCCAGAGAGTTCTTATGGTGGAGGGAGTCACGGAGGCTTGTGTTAGGGCTTTTAGGATGGATAGAAAGAGACATCCAGCATGACTCTATGGCCCTGGAAGTTTGTGCCTTTCTCCATTTGTCTATGGAAGAGAAGTCTATGAGAAACGCAAGAGAAATCTATTACAACTCTGTGACCATGGAGGCAGTATTGGTGCTACAGCACATGTCATAGGGGGTGGCCACTACAATTTTTGCTGAAGCTGGAGTTAGTGGAGCTACTGGAGTTATGATTGTACCTAGATGTCTAAATACCTGGTTAACTATTTGGGATTAGCGTACTGAGGTAAGTAAGTCTATTTATAATTAATAATTTATAACTCATGGTTTTATAGTTTTCAAGTATATTATGAGATAAGGAAAACGGAAGTTTATTTGGTTTGATTATTTTGAATGGTACCATAAATCTACATATGTGCATTTATTATGACTATAGTAGCTGATAATATTTTGAAAGAAATAGTTTCTTGGTGTATGTGCAAAATTATAAATTCTTTGATTTGCAAAATATGTTGGGATGACCATATGCATTTGCTAATAATGTACAAACCACTGTATATGTAATATGAGAAATTGATGCATGATGAGTGACATACAAGTATGGTGATAACATTGCGATAGACTAGTATGTGTCGCCGCGTTCTCATTTGGCCTCACACATCTGTAGGGTGTGTTCTGTTTGAGTATGTATGGCCTCACACATCTAGAGGATGTTTTCTGATTAATTTGTAGGGCCGTGGGACACATACAAAAATAATAATTACATAAAAGTGGGTTTTTTTACATTACATAATCTAGTATTTATTGCATAATCTGGTAAGTAAGCCAAATACAATAATTTCATAAATTATAAATGGTTGTATTTATAGTTTTATGCATATTTATGAAATAGAGTTTTATTGATTATTTTGGAAATTGGTAAGCTGTACCATGTGAATCTAATTGCATATTTGTTATAATAGTTGATATTATTTGCAAAGTAAATTGATTATATCCAATGGTTAAAAATGTACAAACCACTGTTTATGTGTTATGAGAGAAATTATGCTTATGATGACGCATAATATGTGACATGCATGTGTAAAATGATTTGAATTATATTTATATGTGTCGCCACGGTTCTCCTTTGATATGGCATGTGGAGGCCACGCACATTTAGAGGATGTGTGCTGATTGATATGGCATGTGGAGGCCACGCACATCTAAAGGATGTGTGCTGATTGATGGAGGCATTGCAGGGCCGTGGGACACATATGATATAATATAATGATTAAATATAAACAGTGGATTTGAATTATATTTATATGTGTCGCCGCGGTTCTCCTTTGATATGGCATGTGGAGGCCATGCACATCTAGAGGATGTGTGCTGATTGATATGGCATGTGGAGGCCATGCACATCTAGAGGATGTGTGCAGATTGATGGAGGCATTGCAAGCCGTGGGACACATATGATATAATATAACAATGATTAAATATAACAGTAGATTTGTTTACAATGCATATTCTGGTATTTATTTTATAAGCCTCCATGATTATTTTGACTTAATGATATGCATGATTATGATAGCATGTTAATTAAATTGGAAGTTTCTATAAAAATTATGACTTGATAATATCTTGAGAGATAAGATGATATATGACTATTTTATGTCATTATTATAGGCTTACTTATTGAGTGTGAGCTCATATAAATCTCACAATGTTTTTCAGAGCCTCGGGATTGAAGATGAAATTATGGGGTAGATGGAGCTTCAGTTAAATAAAATAGTTCCATAGTGTTGATGTAACCCCAGTAATATTTGTGTGTAGGGCTTGTAGCCCAAAACTTATATTAGTGGGTTGTAATAAAGTATGGATTTGGATTGACTTATTATACTTATTGCCTTATATTGATCGATGTGTAATTTTTGGGACGCCTTGCATGCCCGACATGCGGCGGGTTGTCACCCTAACTCAAAATTTTTGGGTCTAGAGCGTGACAGCTTCCATAAGGGTGAGCATTAGGCATGAATAGAGGCATCAGAGTTAAGGATCTAGAAGGTTATAGAAATACCCATGCGGCCAGCCAAGGTAGACAACACAGTGGTTGATTCTTACTTCCCATAATCTGAAAATTAAGGTTTATTCTTCGGGCACCTCTCTAATGCAATACTCTGATAGAGATATAGACTAAAAGATATGCTTTATGTCTTTACATTTTAATGAGAATTCATTTGAGCAATGTGTGCCATTTACTATATATGTGCATGTGTCTAGTATGTCCAAAGAGTATTTGATCTAGTGTGTAGAGTACGGCTTACACACAGAAGACTAGATCATCGGTTCTTTTGGAATACAAGTTTATTGTTCACAGTTTTAGATGGAATTGGACACACCATCAGTAGAGCTGTAGCACAAATTTAAGTAGGTCTGTCTTGACTACGGGGAATGGTTTATTCTAACTATTTGTGCTAGTACACTTTGTGTGTATTGAACAGACCCAGTTGAGTTGATTATTTTATACTGACTTTATAAAATAATTTAGAACTCATGAATATTATGATTACTTATGCTCTTAATCTGAATTCTATTACTAGACACGTATGTGTAGTGATTATTGCTTTGATTACACATAGAGTGAGATTCTATATGAGTCAATAATCTCAGTGGGTTGGGCAATAACATTATATATATGGTGAACATTAATAGTTGAAGGAATCCACGTCCGGTTAATTTGGACTGATGATATCCCCTTGAGAAAGCTTATAAGTTTTGATCGTATCAAATCTTGCAAGTGGATTTTGAATCCGATACGTCAAATAAGTTAAGTGGATAAGTCTCAAGGATAATAACAGCCAGTTAAATTATATTGTCAGTATTTAAATTTAATTGGTGGATATCTGTAATCTTAACGTGGGGAGATAATAAGTATTTAATATTAAGGCTCGAAAATATAAATTTGAATATGATTAGGAGTACAATTATAATTCTTTAGTGGAATGAATTATAATTTACGTAATTAAATCCTAACCCGGGATAGGATTAGGAGATTTAATTACGTGGGAAGTTCTTTTCATATTTGCCTATTTGCTCCCTGTTGTAGCCCTATAAATACCCTCTCAATTGGTTGCTAGGGTTAACGCTTTTGAGAAAAAAGAAAAGCAAGAAACCCTAGGTCGGCCGAGAGAGATCCCACCATCTTGAGAGAGAAGAAGGTATTTCGGGAATACGGCGGAAGGCTAAAAGGTTGAGGTCGAGCAACAAAATCGAAGTGTTCCAACGTTCAAGTCTGAAGGTATAATCTTATGCTCATAGATTAGAACAGTAAAAATTTTTGTATTATTTATATACGCTATAGCCGTGATCTTAGGGGTATTCCGCGCTCCCCAACATACTCTTCATCGAAGAATTCAAATGCCTTGATCCGAATGTTCTGAGACCCACCTGCAGAAATTGATCTCATGATTATAATATTCAAGTGCCAAGTAGTACCGCTATCTATGAATACACATCCACATTACCACCATAATCCACATGCGCACAGCAAGAAATAAGACTTTCATGCATCCAAGCAACTAAGAAGATTTTTTATTTTGCCAAAATATAATTTGATCTAATATGCTAACTCAATTTGCAAATATACCTAGCACACCCTTTTAATTTAAAATTAATATTTGGCATGATAAAATCAAAAAATTAACCTCCTCAACAATTTAATAAATTAATCAATAATTTGTAATTTTTTTTCAATTCCAAATTTAGCTCTACAACCCTAACTTCAAGTCTAGCTATTCTATATTCTGACTCATTTATTTAATTAAATAAAATAGGAGACCAAAATTTTATCTGAATGAGCCAGTGAAGACCCCACACTTTGGGCCTATGCTATTATCCACCTATACAAATTTATGGAAGCCTAATTAGGAAATGTGCTCAAGAAGAGAGAGTTTAGTGATAGGAGTTTTTGGACTATAGAACCTCTAATAGGGTGGCCTAAAGGATCCCAACTAGAGCTTTTTTTTTTGCAAGCAGCTGGAGAAGCAAATGTTTTGATCTATGAAAAACTCTTTGTGCATCGCATGCGGTGATTGATCCATGCACATGTGTGTTGAGAATATTTTCATTCTTTTCGCGACTTGCATGTGGCCATACGCACGAGTGATGATCCTCGTCCTGCACCATAGGCGGTGCACAAAGAATTTTCTCCTAATCTACCATCCTAAAATGGAGGTGGACTATGGCTAAGGTTGGAAGTGAGCTTGGGCTAGGCTCGGGTCAGGATTCTTTTAACTTTGCATCAGGCCAAAGCTCAAAATCAAGGCTCATATTAATTTCAATAAGGCTCATATTAATTTCAATAAGGCTAGAGTAGATGATTAGCCCAGTCTAAGCCTATTCAAAACCTGAGCTTGATCCAAGCATGATTATAGAGCCTAAATTAGGTCCAATGTAGAGCACAAATCAAGCCCAGCTTGGTTGCTCAGTAAGTTAATATGGCTTTGAGTCCAAAGTCTAAGTTCCTTTTCTACTCTTTGAAATAATCTTGATGCTGCTGAAATTCATTCTCCGGCTTGGAAGTGGTGCACGTCAGAATCCGGATAGCGCTCTCCTATCTGGATGGACCTGCAAGACAATCTTTGCATAGGAAGCATAGAGGGTAATCCCTGCAAAAGACCCTCTAATGCCCAAGTCAGTAAAGATTCCTAGCAATCAAATGAGAGGAGAAGGCTCCAGCAGAAAGATGCTACAATGGCTCCTGCTCAGAGTTGTAGAGGCTTAGAATTGCCTTCGAGAGCGTACTTAGGGGGTCCTGGGACTTGACATTTATACGTTGCTAAGGAGGTGAACCGTTACTTGATTTTTTGAACACATTTTATGGAGTTGACATCCGATAAGGCCAAAATTCCATCGGTTACAGGATCGGCAGTCAGTTACCTAAATTTCTGGGCACATTTTGGGAGGTTGGGAGCTGATACGATTGAAATCCCATTAGTTATGGGATCGGTAACTGATTAGCCTTATCAAGAGTTTGAAACTCCGTTTATCATGGTCGGAGGGTTATATTTGGCTCTTATTTTTATTTAAGGAAGTTTGCTATGAGATTTCTATAATCAAAACGGTTCGTCTCTGAAATATTCGGTGTGGTATGAGGTGGCAATAACACTCAAGCCGAGAGGAGGATCCTCGACTCTCAGCGAAATAGCTCGGCCCTATTGCTCGGCCCTATAGCTTGGTAAGATAGCTCGGCTCTGTAGCTTAGCCCTGTAGCTCGACGAGATAGCTCGGCTTTATTGCTCAGCCCTATAGCTTGGTCAGATAGCTTGGCCATATAGTTCGGCCATATAGTTCGGCCATATAGTTTCATATAGTTCGGCCATATATTTAGCCATATAGTTTGGCCCTGCTAAGCTACGGAGATTACGGATGGCGTTGCTTATCTTTTTCTGTAACGAAGAAGGGACCCTCTCTGATTATGGCAGTTAGCGAGTAGAGCCCACAAGTAAGCTTTACCGACTTTCACATCTGCCCATCTATCGGGTAAAGAATTTGCCCCACATCACATGCCTCCCACTCTCTAGTCCGAAGCATAGGTTTGGGTATAGAAAGTAGAGTCCATGATGGCTCAATCCCATTGGTAGGATTTAAACCAAGACGTTATGATGGCCCCATAAATGCTAAGCCATTATTCTATCATTTCTTTTCTAGCTGAACGAGGAGAGTCCCTTTGAATTCTAACAAAGGGTGTCTGGCTAGGTAAAACGTGGCCAAATTAAAGATCAAGGCACATGAGCCGATGAACCTTGATTCTGCATGTGTTTAAGATGAATATCTGTTGCTTTAGTTGGTTAGGCTTCATAGGAAGAAACCATAGCCCTCTTAGTCATGTCGAGATATGGAGAAAATTTTTTCTCAATCCTGGCGAGGTATAGGGAGCTCTGATCGACCATGCCGAGGCTTGGAGGATTTTTTACTTGATCCAGCCAAGGTACGGAGAAAGTTGCTTGGTCTGCAAGGTATGGAGAGAATATTTTACTTGGCCTATAGCCAAGGTACAAAGAAAGTTGCTCGGCCTTGCCGAGGTACGGAGAGAATATTTTACTAGCCCAGCTAAGGTTCGAAGAATATTGCTTGGCCCTGCTGAGATATGAAGAAAATTTTACTTGGCTCAACCAAAGTTCAAAAAAGTTACTCGGCCGTACCGAGGTACGAAGAAAATTTCACTTGGCCTTGTGGAGAAAGTTGCTCAGTCCTATCGAGGTACGGAGAAATTTTTACTTGGCCCTATCAAGGTTTGAAGAATGTTGCTCGGTCCTGCCAAGGTACGAAGAAATTTTTTACTTGGCTCTGCCAAGGTTCAGAGAAAGTTGCTCGGCTATGCCGAGGTACGGAAAAATTTTTACTTGGCCCTGCCAAGGTTCGAAGAAAGTTGCTTGGCTGTATCGAGGTACGAAGAAATTTTTTACTTGGTCCAACCAAGGTTTGGAGAAAGTTGCTCAGCTGTGTCGAGGTACAGAGAAAATTTTACTTGTCCAGCCAAGGTTTGGAGAATATTGCTCGGCCCTGCCGAGGTACGGAGAAATGTTTTACTTGGCCCTACTAAGGTTTGGAGAAAGGGACCCATAGTTCAAAGATTGGATGAGACCTACCTTTCATCCACAACTCAAGAAAGATTATTATTCAATAAGAAATATTTGAATCAAAGAGTGCAGTTTTATTACAATGAGCAAAATGGCTAGGTTTAGGCATACTTCACTAGTAATATGTTCGGGATTTAATCTAGTTCCATGTCTTCGAGGTATTGTATCCCTTGAAGGTCCTCATTGCTTAAACATGATCCGAGTTCCATATCTTGGGAGCACTGTATCCCTTGAAGGTCTTCATTGCTCGAAAGTGATCCGAGTTTCATATCCTGGAGGCTCCATATCTCTTTGATGTCCTCATTTGAAGAGGTGAACCCCTCGCACCAGACCCTTTCAAATTGGTTCTCCTCTTCACTTGGCCATACCTGGTAGGATCTCACGTGGGCAATCAATTTAACAGCACTAGCCATCAGTAGGTTCGACGTGGGTAATTATCGTTGCAATCCATCATCCCAAGCAGTATGAGAGATAGGACTGGAGGATCATGGCCGCTGCATTGAGTCATGGCAAAAGAATACTAGAGGTAAAGAGCGAGCCCAACGGTATTTGGGCAGGCTCCCATCTCCTCCCCTTCGTGGTGTCGGTTCAACTTCTTTAAGGTCAGGCTATCGCGGGAGGCTGGTGACTTTCAGTAGATTGGGCGGAGGGATCATCGATAGGATCGGGATGTCTGTTCCATCAGGAAGCTGCTGAGTGGATGTAGAAGAAAGAGGAACTCCATGAAACCTCTCCACCAGTTGTGACAGGGCTTGAACTTGATAGACCAACATGGCAAACTGGTCCTGGGTGACCGAGGCTGCTGGCAGTGGAGGGACCTCAATCGGTGATGGCTATGAGGGCGTCGTGTTGTTTATGGGATCAAATATTTGAAAGGTGGCCTTATCAAGAGCATTTGTTGTTGCTCTCTTACAGTTGGCCATTGAGGAATCGTCGTTCTTGTTAGGAACCTTGTCTCCTTGATTACAAGTTTAACGGGACTTAAGGCCATTCCTCTAGCGCCAATCTAATGCTGCTGAAATTTGTTCTTCGGCTTAGGGGTGGTGCATGTCAGGATCCGGGTAGCCCTCTCCTGTTCGGGTGGCCTGCAAGGCAGTCTTTGCGTAGGAAGCACGGGGGGTGCTTCTTGCGAAAGGCCCTCCAACACCCAAGTCAGTGAAGATTCTTAGGAATTAGATGAGAGGAGAAGTCTCCAGCAGAAAGACACGGCAATGGCTCCCGCTCAGAGCTATAGAGGCTTAGAATTGCCTTCGAAAGCGTACCTGAGGGTTCCTAGGACTTGGTATTTGTATGCTGCCGAGGAGGTGAGCCGTTATCTGATTTTCTAGGCACATTTTAGGGAGTTGGCATTCGATAAGAACAAAATCCCATCGGTTATAGGGATCGACAGTTGGTTACCTGAATTTCTAGGCATGTTTTGGAAGGTTGGGAGCTGATACGATTGGAA
>UESW01004847.1:538308-669989 GCA_900491605.1 Calamus simplicifolius
CTCTAACTTACCCGAGTCGACTCTAGGTTGGGGCCAGAAAAATCGACTTTCTGCTTCGTTTGTGAGAGTCGACTCTAACAGTCTCGGAGTCGACTCTAACGTCCATGCCAGTTCCGACTCTGTGATTCTCGGAGTCGACTCTAATGTCTGCAATTCTTATCTAGACATTAGATTCGATCCAGAACACTATGTAACTCCTGATTTTGATCATTCAATAGATTTATAATCTGAAACACTAAATCAAAATCATTAGAGCCTCCAATAGTTATACTCAAGTAGTTTTGTTAATCATCAAAATCATCAATTGGGTCAACAATCTCCCCCTTTTTGATGATAACAAAAACTTTGAGTATATGCATTCAAAAATTCATTCAAACTAAAAATTATCGTCATTTTGAAACTTAAACATTTTTAATTAAGGATTTGATGCCAAGATTCAAAGTAAGCTTTTAAAATTGTGCATGAGTTCAATATAATTCCTCAATTATGAATATTTAATCTTAATGTGCATAAAATTGCAATTGAGCTTTTTGTTAAGCTCCCCCTGCATTGAATAGCTCCCCCTATATATAAGCATCAAATTTTAACTGATTAACATTTCAAGTCATTTTGCATAAACAATTATTTCTCCCCCTTTCTTTCTTTCTTTATGCATATACAACCATCTCTCCCTTCATTAAAATTTTCAAGTTTTCGCTTATTCATATTCAATATTCATATTCAATCTTTCTTTGCATACAAAACCATCTTTCATTGAAATTTTCAAGTCTTTCTTTCTTTGCATATTCAACCATCTCAACCATCTCTCCCCCTTTTTTGTTATCAGCAATAAGGAGAGTATTAGATAAAGAAAGCTAAAAAAATTGTAGACTCAATGAAGCATAGGGATCCAAGCAATCAATATTTGAAAATATGAAATTGCATTTCATAAGCAAGAACCATTACATTAGTTGATTCATATATATTTCAAAATGAAATACATTAGATATTCAAAAACTTCCTAAGTACAAACTATCAAAATCAAAATCAAGGTCAGATGTGTTTGAATACAATTTTCTTCAGATGACCTATGATTTCCATTACATCATCCTTTTGTGATTTCTTAAAGTTTTCAAGGCAAGCTTCGATTTGTGAGACTGCAAGGTCAATATCCTTCTTCAATTGACCCGTTGCATGAACATAAGATCCTGACCCATCAGCAATACCTTCTATCCTTTCGAAGATTTTATGAAGATCAGCCCCAAAGGATTCAACTGAATTGCTTAAGGTAAAGGAGATCATGTCCAGTCTCGAATTAAATTCTTCCTTCAACTGATTAAAGTCTTCTTTTAATTATGAAATTTCTTGAGATCTCTGGCTATCATACTCAGCAAGCAAGGCTCTCAGCTGACCAATTTGTTCATCAGAGAATCTCCCAGAATTTGTTATAGGCTGATGTGGAGGTGAGGGAATAGTACTAGGTCCGGCCTCTGAAGGTCCAGCTGAAGAAGGTCCCGCAATAGATGGATCAGGGATAGATGGTCCCTCAGTGGATGGTCCCGGGAAGTCTTCTACTCTGGTTTCTTCTACTCTATCTCTTTCTGCTCTTTCCTCTCTTCCTCCCTTCATCCAAACACCGTTCAACTTCTTGAAGCCCATTCGATGAATAGTAGATATGCTATAGTAATCAGTGTGTCTCAATTTTCTTAAAGGTTCATTCTCCATAATGAGCACACCTTGGCTTCTAAAGATTAGTGTCAGAATCATACTGTATGGCAGTGTTGATCTCTTCTTTGTAGCTGCCTCTGCCATGTATCCAATCATCATGCCAGCTAAATTGACTGGCCTTCCAGTAATTATGCAGTCCATTAACAAAATGTCTCGCTCTGAGACATACTCGAATCTACCAATTTTTGGAAATAAGATTCTTTCATAGATATTATGTAATAATCTGAGTTCTAGATTCAATTGATTTGCAAGGATTTCTTCAAACTCAGTCACATCTCTCCCTAGCATTCTTGTCAATGCTCCACTTCTATCTTCATGTTGATATTCCATTAAACCGATTGTGGGCATTTCCAATAAGTTTCCAAGAATCTCAGAGGTTATTGTCACTCTTGTTCCTCTTACTATACTTATTAATCCACCTTCTCCTCTGCTTAACCCGTTGTAAAACTCTCTCACCAAGGCTGGATATGTGGGTATATCAAGTGAACAGATTTTTTCCCATCCCATTTCCTTCAAACTTCTTCCTATAGTGAATCCTTCCGACTCAAAGAAATCAAAATTCAACTTTCTCCCAGTGGTAATGGTCTTACCGGCTAAATGATCAACCTTGGGTGAAGATGGTGAAGGAGGGGAATCCTCTTGAGTGGCCGAAGAGGAGAAAGGCGAGGGTTGCCTCCGAACAGTGCGTCTCTTCGTTGGAACGGATGCTCCACCGACGAATCCGCGCCTCTTAGGTGCCATTGAGAAGATTGGAAGATTAATCAAGGGTTTTGAGTAGATTGGGGAAGTTGGAAAGGCTTTGGAGCTTTTTGGTTAGGTTTTGGAGACGAATGGAATGATTGGGGGTCGACTCCGCCTTTTTATTTTTGACCTAGCTCGACTTAGAGTCGACTCCCGAAAACTGGGTGTCGGCTCCAAACCAGAAAATCTGTCAGTGCTCGAATTAGAGTCGGCTCCACAAAAGCCAGAGTCGGCTCTAATCGCTTAGACAGAACATCAAAAACTCAGGTGTCAACTCCACAAACTGTCAGAGTCGACTCTAACAGTTCCAGAGATAAAAAATTAAGTTTCAAGGATTTGAAACTATTCAAATTAATCATCAAATTATAGATTAATGTTCCTTAGCAATTGAGGAAACAATGAATCAAGATCTAGATAGATTTCCTTATTGAAATATCAAGATTTTTCAAGAAAATGATGAAATCTAGATAGATGTCCTTAAGAGTTTCAGAAAACTATTCTAAAGGATCACAAACTCCTAATTCTCCTCTAATATAATAAAATCTCTCTTCATTTAAGGGTTTTGTTAATATATCTGCTAGTTGTTCTTCAGTATTCACATAATCAAGACAAATTTCATTATTGGCTACATGTTCTCTTATAAAGTGATATCTTATTTCAATATGCTTTGTTCTTGAATGTTGAATTGGATTTTTAGTTAGATTTATTGCACTTGTATTATCACATCTTATAGGTGTCTTATCAAGTGTGATACCATAGTCTTCAAGTTGTCTCTTAATCCATAGGATTTGAGCACAGCAACTTCCAGCTGCAACATATTCTGCTTCAGCAGTAGATAATGCAACCGAATTTTGCTTTTTGCTAAACCATGAGATTAAGTTACTTCCTAAAAATTGGCATGCACCACTTGTGCTTTTTCTATCTAACTTGCATTCAGCATAATCAGAATCAGTGTATGCAATCAGATTTAATGTGGAGTCTCTAGAATACCATAAACCTACATTTTTTGTTCCACTTAAGTATCTTAGTATTCTTTTAACAGCAATTAAATGTGATTCTTTAGGTTCTGACTGAAATCTAGCACATAAGCAAACAGCAAACATTATATCTGGTCTACTTGCAGTTAAATAAAGTAGGGATCCGTTTATACCTCGATAATATTTTTGATCAATCTTCTTACCTTCTTCATCTTTGTCCAGCTTGCATGAAGGACTCATTGGTGTTCCGAGGGGTTTAATTGATTCCATACCAAACTTCTTTAGAATTTCTCTTGTGTACTTTGTTTGGTTGATAAAGATACCCTCTTTGCTTTGTTTGATTTGGAGTCCAAGGAAGAAATTGAGTTCTCCCATCATGCTCATTTCAAATTCTCCCTGCATTAACTTAGCAAACTCTTGACATAGAAGATCGTTAGTTGCACCAAATACAATGTCATCAACATAAATTTAAACTACAAGTAAATCTTTATCTTTTCTTTTCAAAAACAATGTTTTATCAACATTTCCTCTTGTAAATTCATTTTTAATCAAAAATTTACTTAGTCTATCATACCAAGTTCTAGGTGCTTGTTTCAAACCATATAATGCCTTGTGCAATTTAAAAACGTGATTTGAAAATTCGTGATCTTCAAAACCTGGTGGTTGTTCTACATAAACTTCTTCATTTATTAATCCATTTAAAAATGTACTTTTGACATCCATTTGAAATAAATTAATGTTCATGTGACATGCAAATGCTAGTAATAGCCTAATGGCTTCTAATCTAGCTACAGGTGCAAAAGTTTCATCAAAATCAATACCTTCTTCTTGATTATATCCTTTTGCAACTAATCTAGCTTTGTTTCTAATTACTATGCCATTTTCATCTAGTTTATTTCTAAAAACCCATTTTGATCCTATTACAGAATGATTTCTAGGTCTTTCCACTAATGTCCATACATTATTTCTAGTGAATTGGTTTAATTCTTCTTGCATAGCTAGCATCCAATTATTATCTTTTTCAGCTTCTTCAATGGTTTTAGGTTCAATTTGAGAGACAAATGCAAAGTGATTACTAATATTTCTCATAGATGATCTAGTTCTTATTCCTTGAGATGGATCACCTATAATCAATTCCTTGGGATGACTATAACCGTATCTCCAATCTCTTGGTAGATCTATATCATTATGATTAGTATTAATATCATCAGTATTAGGCGAATCATTATCTTTAACTTCTTGTTCATGATCTGAAGATACATCGATATTAAGTTTTTCAAGATTGTTTTCAAGAATGTTTGTATCTTCTTCATCATCAATCCTTTTGGAACTTGATGTTAAAGATTCATCAAAAATTACATGAATAGATTCTTCAACAATTAGGCTTCCTTTATTGAACACTCTATATGCTTTACTAGTTGTTGAATACCCTAAGAATATTCCTTCATCTGATTTTGCATCAAATTTACCTAAGTTGTTTTTACCATTATTATGAATAAAACATTTACAACCAAATGCATGAAAATATTTAATATTGGGTTTTCTATCATGCCATAACTCGTAAGGTGTTTTCTTTAAAATAGGTCTTATTAAGGCTCTATTTAGGATGTAACATGCTGTGTTAATAGCTTCCGCCCAAAAATATTTCGGGAGTTTACTTTCACATAGCATGGTACGGGCCATGTCTTCTAAAGTCCTATTTTTTCTTTCAACTACACCATTTTGTTGTGGGGTCCTAGGTGCTGAAAAGTTATGATTAATTCCATTTTCATTGCAAAAACTTTCAAATAAGTGATTTTCAAATTCTATTCCATGATCACTTCTTAGAGACACTATGGTAGTGTTTTTCTCATTTGTTACTTTTTTGAAGAATTTCATGAATATCGAGAAAGTCTCATCTTTGTGAGCTAAAAACATTACCCAAGTGAATCTAGAGTAATCATCTACTATCACAAGACCATATTTCTTTCCTCCTAGACTTGTGGTTCTAGTTGGTCCAAAAAGATCCATGTGAAGTAGCTCTAATGGCCTAGAAGTTGAAACAATATTTTTAGATTTAAAGAACTTCTTGTTTGTTTTCCAAACTGACATGCATCACATATTTTGTTGTTTTCAAAATCTAATTTAGGTAAACCTTTTACTAAATCCATTTTAATTAGTTTTGAAATCAAGTGTGTGCTTGCATATCCTAATCTTCGATGTCACAACCAACCAGTCTCATTCATATTAGCATTATTTGCAACTAAGCAATGATTATTTGTAGATAATTTGTCTAAATCAATCATATATACATTGCCATTTCTATTTCCAATAAAAACAATGCTATTATCAATGGGATTAGCTACAGTGCATAAAGAAGATTCAAAAGATACTTTAAAACCTTTGTCACATAATTGACTTATACTAATTAAGTTATGCTTCAAACCATCAACATAAAGTACATTTTCAATAAATGTGGAGAGAGTTATTTGAATGTTACCAAACCCCAAGATTTGACCTTTGCCATTGTCGCCAAATGTAACTACTCCTCCTCTCTTTTCTTCAAGGGTGATGAATTCTTCTTTGTCACCCGTCATATGTCTTGAGCAGCCACTATCAAGATACCACTTCCTTTTTGATCTCTTGGCCACAAGACATTCCTGCAATGAAATCAGACTTTATGTTTAGGTACCCAAGCTTTCTTGGGTCCTTCATGGTTAGTAGCAACAAATATTGTTCCTTTCGAAACCCATATTTTCTTTCCTTTAATATTCAGATTTTTATTAGGTTTCAGATTTTTACATTCATATGATTTATGCCCTTTTTGATTACATTTAAAGCATGTGAAATTACTTTGGCCAACACTTACAAAAATATTTTTAAGTAATTTTTGTTTCCTTAAAGTGTTATATCCTAATCCGGCTTTATCAAAAACAGCTTTTTGACTATTTAACAACATGTCTAATTTAATTGAACTTAATGTAAACTTATCAACTATGTTTTTATGTTTTTCAACCTCATTCTTTAGTTTATCTTTTTCATTTGAGATTGATTCCTTTTCATTCATTAAAATTTCATTTTCAGATTTAAGTTTCTTAATTCATTGTTAAGATTTTCTTTTTCATGAATGAAGGCTAAGTTTTCATTTTTCAAAAACTTGTATTTCTTTTTCAAGATTTTAAAATCACTAACAAGTTCATTAAACGCATCAAAAAGTTCATCAAAGGCAAATTCATCGCAAGGGTTGTTGGAACTTACCTCGTCATTGTCGTCCGCCATAAAGCATACGTTTGCGACTTCCTTTTGTTCTTCTTCTTCGGAAGAAGATTCCTCGCTATCACTCCATGTCGCCATATAAGCCTTCTTCTTCTTTTTGTAGGCTTTCTTCAATTTAGGACATTCATTTCTAAAGTGCCCTAGTTTATTACATTCATAGCACATCAAGGGGTCTTTCTCTTTTTCCTTGTCCTTGTCCTTAATCTTATCCTTTTCTCCTTCCCACTTAGCTCCAAATTTTTTCTTGTGGAAGGGTTTCTTTTTCCTCATAAATCTCTTAAATTTCTTTGCTAAGAGAGCAGTCTCATCATCATCATCATCATTGCTGCTGCTCTCTTCATCTTTTGCAGCTTTGAGGGCAATCATTTTCTTTTTCTTTGAATCCTCCTCAACATGCTGCCTCATAGTCAGTTCATGGGTCATTAGGGATCCTAGAAGCTCTTCTAAGGGTAAAGTGTTGAGGTCCTTCGCTTCTTGGATTGCAGTCATCTTTACTTTCCATGATCTTGGTAATGACCTAAGGATTTTCCGAACAAGTTCAGAGTTAGTATATGTCTTACCAAGACTTTTCAAACCATTTACAATATCAGTGAATCTAGTATACATGCATGCAATGGTTTCAGATTGTTCCATATTAAATAACTCATATTTGTGAACAAGAATATTTATTTTGGATTCTTTCACTTGGTTGGTACCCTCATGGTTAACCTCTAATCTATCCCAAATCTCCTTTGCGGAATTACAAGTGGAGATTCTATTAAATTCATTAGCGTCTAATGAGCAATATAGTACATTCATGGCTTTAGCGTTAAGCTGTGCCATTTTCTATCATTATCATTCCAATCCCTTTCAGGCTTAGGAACAATAGTGCCATCAATAACATGTGTGGGTGTACTAGTCCATTTATTATAACACCCCAAAGCTCATAATCAGAAGCTTGAATGAATATCCTCATTCTAGCTTTCCAATAAGAATAGTTTGAGCCATTAAAAAGTGGAGGTCTATTCGTAGAATGACCTTCAGCAAAAGAACCAACTTGTGTTGCCATTTGGAACTTTAGCTCTTGATCGTGTGATCAAAATCTAATGAGCACTAGCTCTGATACCAATTGTTGGCCCAGATGACAACCCAAGAGGGGGGGTGAATTGGGTTCTTAAAAAATTAGCTCCTTTTAAAATAGTTTACTTGAGATTAATGAAGGCAAATGCAAAGTAACTATAAAGTGCAGTGAATAGAATAGAGATAGAGATAGAGTCAATAGAACACGGCAAACACAAAAGATTTTATAGTGGTTCGGTGTATCCAACACCTACGTCCACTCCCAAGATTCACTTGGGTCCACACTATAATCATCCTAGATTACAGCAGAGTTGTTTTACAAGCTCACAACTCGAACTTGTTGTTTTCCCGGGCGCACAACGAACCCAGCTGGTTTTCAAGGGCTCACCAGCATAAAAACCCTAACACAAGCTTAACCAAGCTTGAACCGAGGTAAAACTACCTCCTCTAGTTCAATCCCCCAGATTGAACTAGGCACAAACAGAATAAGTATTATTTTTGAAATACAAGCTCCTCAATGAGCAAATATACAAATATAAGAATAACAAGGTTTAGAAAAGCCTGATTTGTAGATTGATTGGCTATTGAGCTTTTCTTCTTTTCTTCTTTTCTTCTTCTCCTTGCTGGATTGAATCAAGCCTCAGCTCCGATTCTTCACGGTTGAAGCAGTTGAGAAGAGTTGAAAAGCAAGAAACGAATCTCCTTTCTCCAAGTTGGGAAATCCACCAAGACTTTGATTTGAACGCTTTGGATTCCTCTTGAGCTTTTTGGAGTGGAGTGGATTTGAGCTAGAAGGTTTTCCTCTTAAGTTTCAAGCTCTCGGATTTTTGAAATGGGATTTGTCTATCTCAGATTTTCTCTCTTTTTCCTTCTATTTTTCGTTCTTCTTTTTGAACAATAGTCTTCCCTTTTTATAGATTTCTTTCACACCATTTTTGGAAGAAAACTATCCGTTGGAGTGTACCTTATAGCAAAATATATCCGTTAGAAATAAGGTAAAATAGAAATATTATCGTTAGAGCTGATCTGGCAACTTGATTTTTTGTTCCAGGTGGGTTGGAGTCGACTCTAACTTTTCTGGAGTCGGCTCTAGCTCGAGGTATCTCAAAACGATATTTTTGGAGTCATCTCTGACTTTTCTGGGATCGACAAGAAACTTTTCCGGAGTCGACTCTAACTTACCCGGAGTCGACTCTAGGTTGGGGCCAGAAAAATCGACTTTCTGCTTCGTCTGTGAGAGTCGACTCTAACAGTCTCGGAGTCGACTCTAACGTCGTGCCAGTTCCGGAGTCAGCTCTGTGATTCTCGGAGTCGACTCTAATGTCTGCAATTCTTACCTAGACATTAGATTCGATCCAGAACACTAAGTAACTCCTGATTTTGATCATTCAATAGATTTATAATCTGAAACACTAAATCAAAATCATTAGAGCCTCCAATAGTTATACTCAAGTAGTTTTGTTAATCATCAAAATCATCAATTGGGTCAACACTACTCACTGGCGTCCTCTCTGGGGGTGGGCCTGCTGTCTGCGATGGTCCCTCGCCCCAGTCCCTTGCAGCTTTGGTGGGGACTGGTTCGCAGGGGACAGGAGACCCCCCACCACCGCCATTGGCTCCTCTGCGGCCGGCTCTTCCATGCCCGGCTCCGCCTCCATGGCCGACTCCCCCATGATCACTGGCTCCCCTGCGACCGGTGTCTCTATGGCCGTTCCACCACTCGCAGTTCTTTAGGAGGGGTGTCGGCCGTCAAGTCTATCTCCGAGGCGACCGGAGGCTCCTGCGGTGCGGATGGCTCGAGTGCCCGCACTGTCGGGCGTTTTGAATCTGGTGCTCGCCTCCCCTCGCTCGGTTCCTCTCGGGCCTTCCTTTTGGCGGCGGCCTTCATGAGTCGGCGTGCTGGGATTTTCATAGCTGCGCAGTATCGAGCAGGGTCAGCAAAAAAAATGATGAGCGAGAGCAAGGGCAAGACTTTGGTTAAGTACAGGGAGACTTACCAAACTGGGAGATAAGACCCACCGACCGAAGGTTTTCCTCCGTCAGGAGCAGGCTGTACCAAGGAATTTTGGTGGACAACAACTGCCCTAGCGCCTCTCTATCTCCAGGGTGGACAGTGGAATTTGCATTACCTCGGGGGTCAGGGTCTCCCCACCGGGACTTTACTTAGCCAATGTTGGCGAAGAAAAATCGGGATTTTCAGCCTTTAACGAAAGAAGGGAGAAGGAGTTTAAGGACGCGGTGGGGCCTGGGCTGGAATAGCCACCAACCTTTCTGAGATCGAAGGATATAAAAGGAACGGAAGAGAAGACTCGCGGGGCGATGTGGAGGTGATGGCAAAGGATAACGAAGGCACAAATGACACGAAAGGAATTTGGGACCAACTGGGAAGGAGTTAAAGAATAATAGTCAAGGAGGTTAACGAAGAAAGGATGAAAGGGTAAGCGGAGGCCCACCCTCAGGGAATCTCATAGATGGCCACCCGGCCTGGTCGGGATGAGATCACCCTGTCGTCAGGGGTCGGGAGATAGAGCTCAATATCCCGAGGAATTTGGTAACGAGCCCGGATGTTTGCCAAATCGTTGCCCATTACCGTGGAGGCGGCCCCTTCCGGGGATTCCGCCCCCACACTCGAGGAGGTACCGGCCCTCGCCTGGCGACCTCTCGGCAGATTCCGGCCAGCAGCCGCCGGGCGCCTCCCTGCGGGAGCCTCCCAGGCGACCCATCGCTGGGCTAGAGGGACGTGATCCTCCGGATCGGAGGACCACTTAAGGGGAGAAGAAGGAGGAGAAGGAGAAGCTTGAGGCCTCTCGAGCGAGGAACGATTCTCCGAATCGTCCTCCGCAGACCAAGACTGGGAACTCATTGCAAGATGAAAGATTGCAGAAGCCTAGGAGGAACAAAGAGCTAACCTGAAAATGAAGGTGATGAACGCGAGCTCTCGAGTTGCAGAGGGAACCAGGAAGCGGAAAATCAGAAAGCAGGGGAAGAAGACGACGATAATAGGAATAAAATGACTGCTTTTGACCCTCTACTCAGGTTTTATTCAGTTTCAAACTGTCTCGCCGCTCCTCGACTGCCATGCAGGCTCCCACAGCAAGCTGGATTGCCTAGGTAATCGCTGAGCGCGGATACGATTCACTTCCAGCCAATGGTAGGACACCGATGACGTCGCCGTTATGATGGATAATGATGGCACGACTTTCCTCAAGGACTTCGACGAATAAACCCTGCTTCGAGGACGATCGCCGTAAATCGGGTGGACAGCATTGGCCGCCCTATCACATCCCTGTTTTGCCCGCATAAAATCATTGCAGCGCCTATAGACACGTATCTGGAGGCGGTTCGCAAAGGATGGGGATCAGTCATTTGGGAGGTGACACCCCTTTCACTTTACTAGGGCGGGCCCACTCCATCTCAGGGATGAGGGGGCATCTGATATGGCTGATTCTGCGCTGTTAGAATGAACGGCAAAGATAGCGGCAGCTGACGGGAGCTACATCAACCCCGAGACCTCCCTCTCGGTCTCGGGGCACATGAACAGTATATCAACCTCCGGAACCTCCCTCTCGGTCTTGGGGCACATGAACAATATATCAACCCCAGGACCTTCCTCTCGGTCTTCGGGCACATGAACAGTACATCAACCCCCGGGACCTCCCTCTTGGTCTCGAGACACATGAACAGTACATCAACCCCCGATACATCAACCCTCGGGACCTCCCTCTCGGTCTCGGGGCACATAAACAGTACATCAACCCCCGAGACCTCCCTCTTGGTCTCGAGGCACATGAACAGTACATCAACCCTCAAGACCTCCCTCTCAGTCTCGGGGCACATGAACAATACATCAACCCCCGAGACCTCCCTCTCGGTCTCGGAGCACATGAACAGTACATCAACCCCCGAGACCTCCCTCTCGGTCTCGGGGCACATGAACAATATATCAACCCCCGAGACCTCCCTCTCGGTCTCGGGCACATGAACATATATCAACCCCCAGGATCTCCCTCTCGATTTTGGGGCACATGAACGGTATCTCAATCCCCGGTGCATGGTCAGGTTGTTATGGGCCACCTAGCGTGCCCACATAATCCACCGCACATCCGTGACAGAAGGTGGCCATACCTCATAACGGCGTATGATCCATTGTATCTTTGTCACTGTGCAGGGCCATACCCTGTTACGGTATGCAGATCACCACCTGCCCGTTGCTGTGCATGATCATGTCCAGTGGTGGCGCACACCAGACGCACCAGACGCGACCCCAGATGCGAGACATCTGTGAGGTCGTACTGACAGGTAACTCATGATGCATCCGGTGTGTACGATAACAGTACGACATATCATCGTCAGCCCCGTATTTTGTCCGTTATTGAACTGGGCTCCTAAAAATCAGTGATCTTGGGAATAGAAGGGGGACATTCGAACATGTATAAAAGCACACGCCCCGCTGTAAGGATCCTTGAATTCTAACTAGCTAAAACCCTAACATGTTTTCTAGTTTTCTTCCTACTAGCTAAAACCCTAACTGTTTCAGCTCCCTTCGACTGAACAGTTCTCATCTGATCCCAAGTGACTAACTTGAGCGTCGAAGGGTCCCCACCGGAGCATCCGGTCTTCGGGAACTTTTCTTGCAGGGGTCCGAAGAGAAGGACGTCCATCTTTTCCGATGCTTGAAGAAGGTGACTTGGCGTCGTCACTACCTAAAAGATACATTAATTGCATCATGTTCTCTTCCTCAAACACAATCAAAGACCCCTTGTCATTGCCTTTATCGATGTCGATTGGACGGGAAATCATGGCGATTAATATTGCATGTCTACCTCAGCTTACATTATCTGTTTTGGCGGCAATGGAATCTCTTAATTTTCAAAGAAATAAAAAATGGTTGCCAGATCATCCACAAATGCAGAATATCGATTTCTAGCTTATTGTGCACCTGAGATTCTTTGAATTAAATATTTGTTACAAGAGTTACATGTTGTGTCTATCTGCTCCGCAAATTTTCTGCGACAATATTAGTACCACTTATTTCTCCATCAATCCAGTTTTTTACTCAACGACAACAAATGATCGGTATTGGTGCTTATTTCTTCAATCCTAATTGTTGAATGTTCGTTAGCAAGTTGATCTTTAGTAGAGACATGAAAAACAACAAAGGATCCTCTAGCAACATATATAATTACGAATGTTTAAATTAAGCAACCAGGATCCAAAATCGATATCTCCAATGGGAGCACCGTTTTGCGAGCATATTAAAGAATCTTTTTCTCCATTGCAACTCTCAACCAATCTCCTTATAAACTCGACATCATCATCAATATCTCTGGCAGCTTCGAATTCATTAACAAATCATCCACCAAGTTCAGCCTTCATAACAAAACCATCTCATCAATCTCACAACAACCACCAAATGATAATTATCTTCAAAATTACAACAGATGATCATTATCTCCAAAACTCTAGGACTATTACAAATAATCATTATTTTTAAGACTGTTACAATAGATAATAATTATCTTAACTATTTGTTTTTATCTTTTTCTTGTCAATAGCATCAAATATATAGCTGTTATTCTAATAGTGTATAGCACTTACGATCATCTAATACGACAAATATCTAACTTATATTATCTTATATTGTTCCTCGATTGAGATAGAACAAGATTCCTAAATGAATGTTAAGAATTGACAACTCAAACTCAAAATATCAGGCTTGAATTCCCAATCTCTCAGTTGATTGGTATGGAATAAACCAAATTAACCAATAATATTATTGAGATATGGAAACCAAGTTAATCAAGATTTTCTCGTCTTTGTTCTTATCACCAGGGAAATGCCTGTAGGATCGCCACCCCACTCTTCAAATATAACCAATAGGTTTCCGGTCGGCTTCAACCAGGACCGAGGAACATGATACCTGAAATTTGTCGTCACAAGTTGTAGTTAGAAGCAATTAACATCACAGCTACACCAGCTAGTTGTTGTTAGCTGGAAAGGACACGTACTCACCATGATTGAGAGGACTCTCCACAGTTGGTCTGACATTTTTTCTCATCATACGATCCACGGTAATCACATTCGCCACAAATACCACTAGCTTTGTAACCAGTCCAGTAACGACCAATGCTTTGTTCATTAATCCATATTTCACCTTTACCCATGCTGCTCATATCTAAAGCCAATGGCAAGTGAGTTCCTGGTGCATCGAAGAAAGCCTGAAGAAAACCCGCTAAGAGATGTAAGATTGTAACATATATATGCACTATATATCCCCTTCCAAAAACGAAATGGGGAGAGCTTGATTAATTATGTTTATAATTAATCCACACCTTGTACCATGTGAGGGGCTGATTGTAGGATGGAGGATCCCACTCAACGGAGGAACTTCCAGCAAGTGTATAAAGATTCAGAGCTTCACCTTTCAAACCGATCTGAACGTCGACACCACCAAAATTATTTACCAAGCTACAATATGAACAGTATGAAGAAAGAAACTAAGTTGAGAGATCATTTGATGTCACCGGACCAACCTTGTAAGTCCAGTTCTGCCATGTGAGGTCCCTTGTTCCCTCGTTAAGACCACTTAACGCCACTGGACCAAGAACACCAGCATTCCACGTCTCAAAATGGTCTCCTATATTCTGTATATATACGATGCATTAAACAAGTAAATGTGCATCTTAATTAGTTCTCTCCTGAAATATATATGGTGTCTGAGATCTTGTTTCAGAGGCTAAGACGATCGAACTTAATTAATTACCGGGAGTCCAACGGTTGCACTTAGAATGGAAATCGTGTTGCTGCCTTGCTGCAGCTTTGCATTTCCTGAGTACGTCAACTTTGGGTTATCTACATTACCGTATGCAGTCCCTGCCATGCAAGAAACAACGTACCCTCCGTAACGATGAATGGAAGAAAACTGTTTTTAATTAAGTTTCCTCATGGTGGCTAACCTATCATATTTCCATTGATAAAACAACCAAAGAGTGACCAGCTGACGACAAGTCGAGGACTGGATCTGATCCGTTCGTAATTAGAAATTGTTCATGCTGGCCTATGTCAACACTGAGAGAGAGAGAGAGAGAGAGAGAAGCTTCAACGGGAGCATGCACGTACGTACAACTTAAAAATCAAAATAACAAAACAATTGCTAGGCTGTGATATATGGATTAGCTACTTACTATGTTGTGTACCAGAGGTAGTCTGTTGTATCCCACGTCACGTTCACTTGCTCCAATAAGCCGGCATGGGTGAACGAGCCCTCATTGTTGGGGGTGGTTCCTTCACTGTATGACTCGAAAGAAAACCCTCCGATCGGTAGCATTGTTCGTTGCGTGGTGTTGTACCTTACCTGTGTTTATGAGCATCGAGTGATGAGAATGGCATTCTCAAAGCCTAAAAATTGAACACATGCATGCATGGTTGAGCTGAAGTCTTTCTTAATTACCTTTGCGGTGTTGAAGGTTACTTTTTTGCAGTCAGGAAGAATGCTTATGGACCAAGGAGGGAGAGTGTAGGGCAAATCGTTGAACGTTACTTCGGCGGAGCACACAGTGTCATTATTCTCGAGGAAAGCAGCACAATCTCCTGACTGATCTGACCGGAAAACGTATGCCTGGACGACGAAAATTTACAGACAACATTAGTACTGATCATTAGTTACATGCCACCCCAAGGAATTCTAGTGCTGATCGATATATGAAAAAGCTTGGGAGCTAGAGTCGATCGGAACCTGTTGAGATTGTCCAATCGATGTCACCACTGGATCCCCAGACACCAAAGCTCCTTCGCACGACTTGATTGCTTTGTGTAGGTCCCTTAAATGACCCCATATGTAGTCTCACAAGACCTATATAATATATATATATATATATATATATATCAGTGTGCTCTTCAGACCAAGACATGCATGAACTAGAATATATCTTGTAATCTTGATTGAGGAAGTTCCATTCCCTTTTATCCTATATATATATATATATATATATATATATATATATATATATATATATATATATATATATATATATAATTCAGTGTGCTCTTCAGACAAGACATGCATGAACTAGAATAGATCTTGTAATCTTGATTGAGGAAGTTCCATTCCATTTGAACTTTTATCCAAAAATTGAGAAGGTTATATATATATATATAGAAAAAGGTAGATTTGGCTGCTTTCAAATACGATCAAGTTTGGATCTGATTATTTTTTTATTTGTTAATCAACACAATTTACTAATTTTAAAGATGAGAAAATAAAAAAAATAAAATGATCATAGGATGCATGTAATTTCAAAAATGAGAAAGATAATTAATGAATGCCTATTTTATTCTACGCGAGCTATGTATTAAACGAATTTAGAAAGTTCTTGCTGGCAGGAATTTAATTTCACGTAAGCTAAGCATTAAAAAGATTTAAAGTACTTATATGAAATTCCCTGTTGCTTTGAGTAAAATTCTATACGGTCATGAAATCTAAGACACCACCAGGATGCTACGAGAGAAGAGCGTGTTCAGCGTACCATATTCATCGATTGGCGCACCGTAGTCATAGCTAGTTGCTACGAAGCGACCGCTTGTCCGGCCAAAATTTGTTCCACCGTGGTACTGGAAGGGACAACAAAAACAGAACATTATGACTTCTTCTGGCTCTGAGACGAAGGCTTCAAAAAACGAAAAGTAATTAGGGTGGCATGGCATGGGAATTTCTATTTTTACCGTCAGATTGCTTAATGTATTTTTAAATTTTTTTTAAAAAAAATTAAAATTATTCTTAGTACCCCTTTTCTCTTCCTCTTTTTTCTTTTTCAGCACATGTATCATTTTTTCATCCCTTCTCTCTGGCACTATCCCCTATCTCTCTCTCCTAGCCTTTGTTTCCTTTTTTTTTTTTTTTTCTTTCGATAACCCTTTCTCTTTTCCTCTTTCTTAGCATCACCTTCTATTCCTTTCCTTCGGCCTTCATCTCTTTTTCTCTTCTCTTTGGCATCATCCTCTTATCCTTTTTCGGTTCCAGTCTCCTCTTCATTCTTCTGCCTCAGTGCCCCTCCTTCCTTTCTGGCATCATGCTAGAAAGGAAAGAAGATGGTACCGAAGCCGAAGAGTAGAAAGAAGATCAGAGTCGAAAAAAGGAGGATAGGTGAGAGATGATGCCGAAGACGAAAGAAGAAGAGACGAAGGCAAAAGAAGAGATGAAGGACGGTGTCAAAAAGAAGGAGGAGAGAAGGAAAGGGTACCGGTTTTGAAAAAGGAAGCAGAAAAGAAGGAGATGAAATGCTAAGAATAATTTAAAATTTTTTTATAAAAAAAAAGTTAAAAAAATGTATGAAGCAATCCGAGCAATCCGAATAGAAATTTTCCATAACATGGCATGGCAAGGCTGGTTAATTACCATATAGTAGTTAACAAAAGATCCACCTTTTTGTATAAATTGAGCAACAGCATAGGCCAAATCCTCGACAGGTCGCTGGGGAACGGGACTCCCGAACGCAGTGTACCTGCAGTGTATGTATGTATACGTATAGCACGAACAAATAGAAGAACGGGCACTTGGATAACGCGCAGAAGAGAGTGGATGGCCATTTCCATCCAAAACGTAGATGGAGCAGGTAAATGAAAGCTTAGATGAACTAACTTTAGCTGAATCAATAAACAACGATCGATATACAAAAAATACCATGCAGTCCAAGCTTCGGTCCACATCGTGGGCTTGTAAGGCTTGTTCGGAGAGAAATTATACTCGTAGAACCCATTCCAGGTGTTTATCTGTTATATATGGCAAGTTACAGAGAAAAATTTTAGAAAAATATCTGAGAAAAAATCCAACAAAATGTAAGGTTGAATAACATATATATATATATATATATATATATATATATATATATATATATATATATTATTAGAAAAAGTTTAAAAAAAAAAAAAAAAAGAAAACTCCCGCGAGCGAAACGGTCGCGGATGTTCTTTCTGTTGCATGGACATCCGTTGCCTCAACGGATATTTGTGTGAACATTGAAAGACCAACGTTTCAGAAACAGCCCAAATAATTTAATTTGTAAGCCATTTTTGACGTAATTTGGGGCTAACAGCCATTAGGCCTTTAAGGCCATTATGGACCGAGCCGTTGGAGCTTTTATGGGCCAAGCCTATAAATAGGCTTAGGGATTAAGATTGAGAGGAGGAATCAATCTCCAATAATTTGGAGTAGCCTATGTTATTTGTTTTATCTCATTTTGATTTTATATATTTTATTGATCTTTTGGACATCTGAAGGTAATCATTGGGTTGCACCTTCACACGATCGTGCTCGTAGTAGAAGGATCGGGTCGAGCCGGGTCGTTGTACCTTGAGGACAGATCGTCAACAACCTGCATGAAGGGGCAAAAATCTGATCCTTAGGGCAGTGTCTAACATGACTCGGTCCTGGTTTGATCCATCTAATCTTTGGTTTTACTTTATTTGTATATTTAAATTTCTATAACATATGTTTAGCAAATCTAGAAAGGGATTTTTTGTAAGATCAAAAACTATTTTCCAACAGCTAAGGATCAGATTTTCTTCTTGTCTAGATATTGCTAGATTTTCAATTCCATCTTCTTATTATGTTTTGCATTTGCTCAACATATAAATTTTTCATGCCACTCTGAAATGCATGTGCATTAATAGTGCAAATGTTGCTATGCTAAATTATGATCATCCATTGGGCCCAAGATTTAAGGGGAAAAGATTATGGTTTGAATACTTATTATTTTCCTTGGGCAAAATATTAACATTGCTGCAATACTTTAAGTTATATTTCATAAGTTGATCTTTTTACCGTTGGAAGGGATTGTTGTGCTATGTTGCTTTAAAAGAGTTAGTTGATACACGCCATTTTCTTCTTCCTTACTAATTTTATTAAATATATGGTAAAATGAATACTCAATTTATCTTCACCATCAGACGGTTAAGTGCTCATGCACATACATGGACAGAAATTGGTGTAACAAATCTTGGTTATTAAATAGATTGGGCAATCATGGTCATGTACTTAGCCTATAATAAAAGCGACCTGTCCAGCTATCTCTGCAATTTGCTATGCAATTGTTTTAGTACAAACAATCATTATTTGGTTTATCTGCTTCATTTGTAGTATCAGATTTTAATACATTTTGATATGTCTCGGACGATATATGGTGAGCATAAAATATACTAAACTGATAAATAAGACATAACAAAAATAATAACATATGACATTGTTGTCTTATTCTAAATGTTAGACACTATTGAGCTTCCTTTGTCTTCTGAATTGTTAGAGGTTGAAGCTTGGTGTGTATGCATATGGTTTGTTCAACATGTCAGAGGCTTCTTTCTATTCACCGAACATTCACATGTTTAATTATATGTATATAAATACATACGCATTTATACATGTATGCATATAGGTACACAGACGTGTGCAAATCAGGTGGGGCTAGTCACATCTTAGTGCCCAAGTACATATGTAATATGTATACTTATTCTCTCCTCAAGTTGGTGTAGTAACTAACAAAGCTAACAAATATAAAGCTGAAGTGCTAATCAGAAAGTGAATTACTTTGTTCACTGGATAGATGGACAAGGGGTGAAGTCATCAATCAGGTGGTTAATCATTCAGCATGAAAACAAAGCCTTGTTGAAAAATACACATGCTTGCACTTGTGCACATAATATATGCGTGCTTGTATATAGATATATTTTTATATCATCTTATTATTTAGCTTTCAAGTGCAGCTACTAGCATATATATTTGCATTCTTACATAAATGCAAAAGTTTTTCTATTCCAGATTAAGTATTTTCTGGTATAGTGGTAAAAGCATTTTAATATCTCCTTATTGTGTTGTTAGTTGCTAGACAAAAGTGACAGCATTGGGCAAATACTTATTGCTTACCTACTATTGTGAATCTTTTAAGTTACCAAATGGCAAAGAATGGATGAACTTGGATGCTGTGACAAGGTATGTCATTTAAATGCTCTATTTTGAGTCTCTTGAAATCTATTGCCATGAGATTTAATAAAAGTTTTTATAATTTACTCATGACTATTGGAATATCCAACTTATTGTTTATCTTGTATTTGGATATTTAATTCTAATATATCTTTGCTTGATTCACTTATTTAAGGTCTAAAAAAAAATCTCTTTGGAATTTATCGATAAGAATTTGGCAAATCAATTAACCAAAGAGTTATCTAGGAGTGGAGTCCTAGATTCATCGAGGGGGATGTGGCTTAAGCCCATTATTTGGTCGCCAGCAGTGGATATCCAACCTCTGTGATTGGAGATCCCATGAATAAGGTTCAATGTGGTAGAAACGAAGTTGATTGAGTGATCGTGTTAGAGCACAAATTTTGGAAAATTTTTCATCTCATCCCTATGATGAGTGCTCTTATAAAGTGATAAAGTAAATTTGTGTAAGGTTGAGTCATACTCTTAATGGATCCGAGGTAGGTTATCTGCAAGGTATTGTCACAAATACCCTTGGAGGATTCACCTATATGAGAATCGTCATATTAGGCCGTAACTAAAGGTTTGGGCTAACCTTAAAGAATTCTCATGAAAATCAAGGTACCAAGCGCAAGGCCTTTAACATGCCCTAATTGATCCATACTGTGTGTGTGATTAGTAGAAGTCTGAGTCAAAGGACCTAGTTTAAGGTCTAATCCACTTGGTTCCTTTAGATGTATACAATCAATACTAAGTGAGGTTCAAGTCATAGGACACCTCACCTATTGCGCAGTATAAGATGCCCTAAAATTTTTGTTATATTTATTTTATTTATTTATTTATTTTAAACTTTTATGGGAGATCGTTAGAAAAAGTTTTAAAATAAAAATAAAAAAAGGGGAACTCCCGCGAGCAAAACACTCGCGGACGTTCCGTTGCGTGGATGTCCGTTGCCTCAATGGACATTTGTGTGAACGTTAGAAGATCAATGTTTCAAACAGCCCAAATAATTTAATTTGTAAGCCATTTTTGACGTAATTTGGGGCTAACGGCCATTAGGCCTTTAAGGCCATTATGGGCCGATCCGTTGGAGCTTTTATGGGCCGAGCCTATAAATAGGCTTAGGGATTCAGATTGAGAGGAGGAATTAATCTAGAATAATTTGGAGTAGCCTATATGATTTGTTTTATCTCATTTGATTTTATATATTTATTGATCTTTTGGGCATCTGAAGGTAATCATTGGGTTTGCACCTTCACACGATCGTGCTCGTAGTAGGAGGATCGGATCGAGCTGGGTCGTTGTACCTTGGGGATAGATCGCCAACAACCTACACGAAAGGGCGAAAATCTGATCCTTAGGGCAGTGTCTAACATGCCTCGGTCCTGGTTTGATCCATCTAATCTTTTGGTTTTATTTTATTATATATTTAAATTTCTATAACATATGTCTAGCAAATCTAGAAAGAGATTTTTTGTAAGATCAAAAACTATTTTTCAACATATATCTTGTGAAAGGATAATGGAATGAATTAATGGGCAGCAGATGACAACATCAGAAAGATAGAAAAATGGTGGCGAAAAGAAAGCAGGAAACATTGAGGCTAGTGCAGTGGGTCCTCATGGTTGCATGAATCCAAGCGAAGGAAGCTTACAATTTGATCAGGGGCGTCGTCTTCCTTGCACATGACCCAGGGGACCCCTGTGTCAAGACCGAGTGCCATTTGAGCAGCCCACGCAGCGTAAGCCTTCGCGGGCTCTCCCTGATCATATACCACTAGCCCATACTCGTTCTCAATCTGCACGGTTGGCGAAAGAAGGAAAAAAACGTACGGAGTTCGATTAGATTTCTTCTTCCCACTGTGAAAAAGATCAAAGAGGAAGCAACAACCTCAACGGAGGAAAAGTTAGACATCACCTGAGAAAGAATGATAGGACCACCCTGCCACTGGAATAGATTTTCCGACTTCATCATGCTCACAATCTTCGCCGTGAATGTCTCCATCGCCGCCTTTTGGGAATCGATGCAATGGTTTGAGATTAATCAAACAACTGGGCGGTGAGTGAGGTAAAAACAAGTATGATTTTTTTTTTTTTTAATCTTTCAAAGATTCCTACCTTGAAAGGCTCGTTATCCGTTCTAAAACGGATTCCAGGAACAAATTTTAGCCAAACAGGGAATCCCCTGTACAAAAAAAAAACAGAGCAGATAATTCAACCAAACTGCATTCGAGAAGTCCTATGGTCCTTATTTTCAAAGAAATGGAGAAGAGTTCTGTTTCTGTTGGGAAAACTAGAAACTTCACCCAAAATTCCATTCAGCGCAAACATAGGGGCCAATGCGGAGATGAACATAGAGTCCAGCCTCCTGTACCAGCTTGATGAAGCGAACCAGGTCAAACCTCCCCTCGAAATAATACTGCCAAGGTGGACAAAAAAAACAAAAAACAAATGAACAAAGAATATTTAAGCCAAAGAAGAGGGAGATTAAGAGAAAGAGAGAGAGAGAGAGGAAGTGCCCTAAATCCATATCCAATTAATCTGTCTGTGAACCGTACTCAACTTAACTAAACATATGAATCAATTTCCTCCACTTTAATCTATTCAAAACTATTCCAGTATTTAAATTATAAATAATTTATTTTTTTTAATTATTTTTATTTATATTAATTTAAATCTATCGCTACTTCAATGTTTATGGATCGTAATTAAGTTTAAAAAATTTAAATAAAAATTAATTAATAATAAAATAAATTTATATTTTAATTATATAATATTTTTTTATTAAAATATAAAATTATTTTTAAAATATTACGATAATCTTTTCGTCATCCTTAATTCATGGATAGCTTACTTTCCCATCAGAAGATTCAAAATCTTAATAAGTAAAAAATTTTTAATAATTGAAATGTTACAAAAGCCAAAAGAAAGATTTTTTAAGGGCACACACCTGTCCAGGAGAAGGCTCGTGCCCATTCCAAAACACGTAGGTCTGGATGACGTCCAGGCCCCCATCTTTGGCGTTCTGGATGATATACGGCCACAACTGGAGAACAACAAGACATAAATAACAAAAACAAAGGAAAAAAAAGAACAGAATCGCTCGGGGGAAATCCGAAACGTGGAAGTCCAAGAGGACGCATTTCTTGAAGAAGAGCTAGAAGACGAATGGGGCACCTCGGGAGTGCTCCTTGGGTAGTGGATGGAGCCGGAGATGAGGATCCTCCGCTGACCGTTCACGATTATGGCCTTGTGGTCGTAGGACACGGTGGCGGATGCCGGCGACAACAGCATCGCTACAGCGACTAGGAGCAGCGCTGGGAGCCTGCCGGCGGATGGAAACACTAGCCTCGGGCCCATCAAAGTTGGAGCCTTTTTTTTTCACCTACTCTGCTCTCTTCTCCCTCCTCCTTAGTATACACTGGACTGGGAGAGAGAGAGAACGGTAGGGAGAAAGAATCCCGCTAGGATCTGTGTTGCTTCTGCTCTTTCTCTACTATTTTCTCCTTTGCCTCGAAACAGAGGCGGCCGCTGGAAAAGAGGAGGGAGTAGCGGGTGGTCAGGGGCTTCGGCTTGGCTGGGCTGGGCTGGAGCGGTGGTGGAGGACAATATGTGCTGCGGATTTAGCAGGGGCATTTGGGGAAGGGACTTACAATTTTGTGGCCGGTCCTCATCCAGTTGTGGAAACCTGAATCCAATTTAAAACTTTCTTTTTTTATTTTCTTTCCACGATTAACTTTCAGGTGCGGAAATCTCGATCCAATTTAAAACTGTCGTTTTGTTTTTTCCTTTCCTTATTTAACTTTCTCAAATATATATATATAACTTTTTTTTCTCTTTCCATGATTAACTTTCAAGTGTGGAAACCTCGATCCAATTAAAAATTATCATTTTTTTTTCTTTCCTTGATTAACTTTCTTAAATATATATTGATGTGATTGATGATGCCATTTCAGGGCTAACGGACAACGATTAGGTGGGCAAAGCCACTTGGAGGGACCCCTCATAGGGCTTCCATCTAATCCAGAGTTGGCCTTCAGCCCCGACTCCAGAGTCAGCCTTCAAGACTAAGATCGATTCCATAATCGGCCTCCAGCTCCGACTCCAGAGTCGGCATTCAGCCTCAACTCCAGAGTCGGTCTCCAGCATTGGCTTCAGGATCAGCCTATAGCGGCCCCCACATAACCCACCTGACACCTGTAGCCGCCGCGCAGCCCACCTATCGTCTGCAACTGCACATGGTCCCTGCGGCCATTGCCAGTTGCGGCGCATGTCCAACAAGACCAGGCCTACCTGTCAGCTGCGGTGCTGCACCAGGAGAGGGGAGGGATGGCAGGCTGCCCCTGATATGCTCAGAGATAGTTGTGACTTGTCCCTATCGACCTTGCCGCCTACCCCCTGCCAGACGGAGACGTCTTGAAATCAACAACCTTCCAAGAATGGGTAAGATGAACTCTCGAACATGTATAAGAACCTTAGCTCATAATGAGAGGGGGATCTGAACTTCAAGTTATTCGACTAAGTCTTTTAGTCCGCTACTCATCACTATTCACCAAGTTACTCACTCGAATGTCGAAGGGTCCCCACTGAAACAACCAGTCTCCAGAGACTTTCTTGTAGGATTTTCGTCCAAGGAGGAGTCATTTGAAGATTCTCAGATCCCAAACCATCATCCTTGGGATCCTCATTCTCTTCCAACATCCAAGGAAAGTAATTTGTCGGCAATCGATTGGCGCGCCAGGTAGGGGGCAGAGACGAGGAGATAGAAAGCTCCAAAATAGCCAACTGCAGACCTCCACTCCTCTTAGAAACGAAGAAATGGTGGTGACACGCGTCCAGGGGATTTCCACCAGCCATGCTGGGAGGCATCATCAAGGGGCTGAGAGCAGGAGACCAGTCTCCCTGCTTTTCAAGCTAAATTTTTGGCTCCATCTTCGCCACCACTTCAGGATGACCGAATCGTCACCCTCAGCCTGCAAGTCCAGTCACTTGTGGCGGCGGTTCATCAGTTGCAATAACAACCAGCGGCCACGCAGCAACGTCTGAGGCCACCCTCGCTGGGTGCGGGGGCCAATCAACCCAGTTAGTAATCAACTTGCGGGAGATCCCCTCAGAAGGAAGCTCACCGCCATCGTGCCTCGCCCGTGCATCATCACCAGGAGACCTCCAAGAGGCCTCGGTCTTCCTCCCGTCATGCTAGTAATTCTCCTAAGCAGTGGCATAGAAAGGAGATCGAGCAAGGACATCATCATCAGCGCCACCCCTCTCTGTCCTCGGGTCTTCAAGGGAGGAGTCCTTCGATGGTCGGATTGCTCGTCAGGCTGAGCGACGACTGGATGAGTACAACCAGCGGTTGAGGAGCTCAGCCGCAGAGTCACTAATCAGCCGAAGGTGGACTATGACAGCCGCCCTCCGCTATCTAATCGTATCATGGAGGAGCCAATCTCGAACAAGTTGCATCTCCCTTAGTTGGACCCCTACGACGGCACCACCGACCCCTGGATCATTTGAAAAGTTATAAGGTCCTCACTCCCTCCTCTGCATCACCTTCCTAGCCACTCTTCGGAAGGCTACATGCGCCTGGTACTTCCGTTTACCACTGCGCAGCATTAATTCCTTTCGAAAGTTGGAGAGGGCCTTCCTAGCGCACTTTGATGCATGCCGAAAGATCCTACGGGTGGCCAATAGCCTGTTCGTCATCCAGCAGAAGAGTGGTGAGTCACTAAGGGACTTCGTGGCTCGGTTTAATGGAGTTGCGCTCGAAGTCTACAATCTCGACGATTCCGTGGCTACCCTGGCTTTGAAGCGAGGGCTTCGCCCTTTCCGCTTTGCTTACTTCCTCGATAAAAAAACTTTTGGTTCCTACGCCGAATTGCTGAGCCACACCCAGAAGTACATCTATGCTGACGAAGCAAATTCTTTCCAAAGGGAGGCTGATGGAGGGCCCAGCAAGAAGCATGCCCGTTTGGAGCCCAATGGGGCTCGATCTAGGAGGCCTAAGCCTCCTCACCGACTGAACAACCAGTTCCATGCTCCCATCCCCGAGGGGGAGCACTTCACCCCTTTGCTTGCCCCGATATCCCAAGTCCTAATGAAGATCGAGGGTGAGTCCTACCTCAAGCGTCCTATCCCTATTGAATCCTCCACAACAAGAACTTCTACTGCCACTTCTACCGGGATCATGGCCACAACACGGAGGACTATTGATAGCTGAAGAAGGCGATCGAGGATCTCATCTAGCGGGGCTACCTAAAAAAGTTTGTCCAGAGGGGAAACTCAGCTGCATCAGGCCCGTCAACACCTCTGCCTACCCAGGTCGATATCGACAACGTCCCAACTGAGAAGATGGTGGCCATGATTTCCTGGATGGCAGGCGGCAACCCATGGAGGAAAAAGAAAATAGTACTTGAATAACGGGTGCTCAAGACACATGATGGGTAATGAATCTTAATTCATCACTTTGGATGCTAATGATGGAGGAGTGGTTATTTTGGAAATAATGGCCAAAGTAAAATGGTTGGCATCGGTAAAATTGGTATCACTCCCTTTACTTTGATGATATCTTGCTTAAATAAATTAAAATATAACTTGCTTAGCATTAACTTGCTGTACTAAAAAGGTTTTAAAATTATTTGAATTCTACTGATAATTGCATGAAATTTATTGGTCATGTGTTTAGAAACGTTTATATTGTTGATTTGAATGACCATAGTTTTGATTGTCTAATTATCATAAATGCTAAAATTGATGAATCTAGTTATGGCATCGTAGATTGCATATGTTAGCATGGTTTTACTTTCTAAATCATTCAAAAAGAATTTGATTAAATGTTTGCTAAAATTAAATTTCGAAAAAGATTAGATTTGTGAAGCATGCAATTTTTGGAAAACAAACTAGAATTTCTTTCAAGTTTAAAAATATGATTTCAACTTCTAGACTATTAGAACTTTCGCATATGGTTTTATGGTTATTGATGAGTTTCTTGATTTATATGAGTTTTATTCTTAGCTAACAAAAATAAAGCTTTTTCTGCATTTCAAAAATTCTTTAGAAGTATTTCAAATGAAAAAGGTTTTTTCTATTTTATCCATTAGAAGTGTTCATAGAAAGAAATTTGAAAACCATCACTTTGAAAATTTTGTAATGAGCATAGTAGAAAGAAAGAATAGGACCTTAGATTCATGTTATATTTGATGAGTATAATGATCTTCCATCAAGGAAGAGAAAGGTCTTAAATGATGCAGATGAAATTGAAGATCAAGTTAAAGAGTCACCTTGGAAGAGAAAGAAAACTCAATGATACAAGTGATACATGAAGAAGAAATTCATATGATGAACTTCAAGGTAATGCTGAATTTGAAAAAGAATAGAGGTACATTCATAATCACCCTAAAGAGTTAATTTTAAGTGATCCATCTTATGATATTGAGACTAGATCATTACTTAAGGATGCATGTAATAATTTAGCTTTTGTTCCTCATATAAACTTAAATGTCATGCATGATAATGGACACTAGTTAGTAGACCACATGACCATCCAATTATTGAGACTAAATGGATATTTAAACACAAGTTGGATGAGCATGGTAATTACAATAGAAAAAGGAATTGATTTTGATGATCTTATGTTCCTATTGATAGATTAGAAACTATTAGATTACTCTTTTTCATTTACATCTTGCATGAATTTTAAATTATGTCAAATGAATGTTAAGAACACTTTCCTTAATGATATATTGCTAAATAAGTGTTTGTTGATCAACCACTCAGATTTAAAAATTATTTGTTTCCAAACCGTGTATTCTATTAAACAAAGTTTTATATGGTTTGAGACATGTACTTTGGACGTGGTATGATAGGATTATTAAGTTCTTGATTAGCAATAAATTTATTAGTAAAATATTGACGCATCATTAGTTATTAAAAGAGAAAATGATGATATATTGATAATGTAAATTTCTATAAATGATATTATATTTGATACTACTAATGATTTTTGGGCCATGATTTTGCAAAGCTTATACAGGGAGTTCGAGATAAGAATGATGGGTGAACACAAATTACTTTCTCGGACTTTAAATCAAGCAATCAAAGAAGGAAATCTTCATAAGCTAATCCAAGTACATCAAGAAAATCTTTAAAAAAAATTAGCATGAAGAAATTCAAATTATTGGTAACCCTATAAGCTCATTGTGTAGATTAAATGCTACTGGTACTAATGAAATTGTTAATTTAAAATTTTATAGAAGCATGAACGGGCAACAATTTGTATCAGCAACTATTGGTATCAATTTGATTTGTATACTCTTTGGTTGACATAATTCTATTGTGAGTCTTAGATCATAAAATGCATATTTTTAATTGGTATCATTTCTTGATCATATCTTATAATTAATTGTTTATGTATGAAATGAAAAAGATTTGATAGAGGTGATACAAAATATCTTATGAAATGTGCATTTGATATATGATAATTGCTATAAAATATCTATATATTGAGATTAGCATAATACATTTATAAAATTTTGGATTATGTGATATTGGTATCATTTTTTGCATGAAACTCTTATTGCATATAGATCAAATTTGAAATAGTTAGGAGGAGAATAATGTAAGCATATATGAAATTTTTTTTGGTATCTGTTAACATTGTATCTCAACATGTTTTTAATTAAAAGGTAGAGAATAAATTTGTTTGAATAATTAGATACTTTGATGCATTAAGCACTATGATGTATTGAGTATTAAATGTTTCATTGTAATAAGTGCTTTGATGTATGAAAGTGGTTTGATGTATTGAATATTAAATGTCTTAATTGGTATCAACTCTTATATGATGCAATGATCTGAATATATTTTTTTATTGGTATCAAACTATAAAATATGCTACCCTGCTCTGATATGGAAAAGTGATATTTTGATCCTAAATTTAATTATTCTTTAATTGGTATCAATTGAGTTATAAATGATGAATGTTATTGAATGATTAATTTTAGTTATGCTACTCCTTGTTACTATTGAAGAAAAGATAGACAGAAAATTTGTGTACATTCTTTCATCTCTTTTTGATTGATGACAAAAAGGGAAAGAGAATAGCATACAGTTCAATCACGGGGGAGAGAATTCAATCATAGAGAGAGAATAGCATACATTTCATTCATAAGAGATAATAGCATTCATAGAAGATAATAGCATGCATTGTTGTATTTTTAAAAGAAAAAAGCATATATTTAAAAGAAGAAGAGAATAGCATATCATGAGAGAGAAATGCATACATCATGGTATTTTAAAATAATGTATATATTCAAAACCAAAAGGAGAGCTATGCAATGTATCTTTTGAATATCATATTTTAAGTGTTCTTGAAATTTAGAGTTTCGGTATGATACGCTAAATTTTGGTTTTGTCATCATAAAAAAGGGAGAGATTGTTAGCCTTATATTTATTTGATGACTACTGTTGGCCCCTAGATTGATTTTGATAATTCCAAAATAATTAAGATTAAGTTTATTATGAAAATTATGATTAATGCGGGGATGTACAAGTGTCGTACAGGTGAGCCTTATCAAGCAAAATTTTATTTGTTACATGGTAACTTATTTTCTCTTGTCTTGAATATAGTTAAATGATTCAGTCTTCCCAGGGCATTTGCATGACTTCATGAGCTAGCTTGTTTTTCCTTTTAGCTATCTGGACTTGTACTTCTAGCTAACCGTTTTGCCTATGGTTGTGCTAGTCGAATGTTTGGAGAAAATGGCTAGCTTGGGAGCTAGCTTATTTCCTTCCTTAGCTAGCTTCCTCCTCTTGCTAGCTAGCTATTTTCCTCACTCATATAGCCTAGCCGAACCATGCACAAAACGAGTTAGCTTGTGAGCTAGCTTGTCCCTTCCATCAGTTAGCTGGATCTCTTGGGAAGCTAGCTATTCTTTTCTTGCAACAAGCTGGCTGAATGGGTGTGAAAACAAGTTAGCTAGTTAGCTAACTCCCTTCCACTCTTAGTTAGCTTGATTGCCTAAGTAGCTAACTATTTATTGCTGATTTTGTCCTGGCTGAATGCTCTTTGGAACTAGCTAGCTGGGCAGCTAGCTGGTTAGCTTGTGAGCTAACTTCTTTCCATTGGAAGCTAACTTGTTTCTTGCAGAATTTCTTCTTGGCCGATTGTCTTCAAATTAAGCTAGCTGGAAGCTAGCTACTCTTTTGGGCGGCACCATGAAATTCAAATCAAGTTAGCTGGGAAGCTAACTCCTTTCCCTCTTGGGCGTGAATGATGGATTCAGTTAACTAGGAAGCTAGCTACTTTTTATCATGATGCATTTAACTTTTCATCTAGTTAGCTGGAGAGCTAACTATTCTATTTTTTCATCTCACCCAGCCGCATGAATTTAAATTCAGTTAGCTGAATAGCTAACTACTTTTTCTCTTGATGCATGAAACTTTTCATCTAGTTAGCTGAAGAGCTAACTACTTTAACTCATTCTCTCTTCCTGGCTGCATGAATTTTTGAATTGAGTTAGCTGGAGAGTTAACTACTTTTTTCCTGGCCTCATACACTTTTGAAATAGTTAACTAGAAAGCTAACTATTTTTATCTGTGGCAGAATTTTTCATCTCCAAGCCGTGCACTTGTCAAAACAAGTTAGCTATAGAGCTAACTATTTTTTCCTGGAAGCTAATCCTAGCCGTGTGCATGAAGGGAAGAGTTAGCTTGAGAGCTAACTGCTTTTTTCCTTCTCATGGCTGATTTCTTCCTCTTGCCGTGGAGCTTTGCTAGATAGCTAGCTGGATTTGTATGCTTAGCTAGCTTGGAGCCTTTTCTTCCTTCTCCATGAGCCGGACGTCTTCAAAAAAGCTAGCTGAAAAATAAATTCCATCCAACCACCACTCTGCACTCTTACATGCTCTCTCTCTCTCTCTAATTATATTTCATTCTCATGATTACTGACTTTTGATCTTTTGGTGTTTGACAGAGATCTTTCTTCATCAAAGGATTAAATGCAATCAATGTTTAGGGAAATAATCTCAAACGGTTATATTTTTTCTCCTGTTTTAGTTTCCTCTTATTACCAATGTATCTAACGGACATTTTTTCTGGTTTAAATAGCTGAGATCAGAGGAACACAATGACGAATCTGAAAAAAAAAAAAAGAAGAGAAAGAAATCAAGAAAGAGAGTGTTCATTGCATATTTTTTGGAGTGTTGGAAAGCAAGTTCTTGTGCATTGAAGTTGACAAATCTCAATCACTGCTCAAGTCGTCTAGATCCGGTAAAGCATTCAAAGCTTCAGCTACCTCGGAGATCCACATTCATTGCTGAAGATTTGCTTCAAATTTGTAAAGTATTCTTTGAATATTTGCTCAAGTTAGGAGCTATCTGTTATCTATTCTGAAATTTCTTGTAATAGGGTTAAGGATAACCCTAGATTGTTGATTGGCTTCCTTGTGCCGTTAAACAAGAGATCTAGCCGGGTAAGGCTAGGGTTTAGCTTCCTTGTGCCGTTAAACAAGAGGACTAGCCGAGTAAGGCTAGGGGTTTGGCTGCCTTGTGCCGTGAAACAAGAGGACTAGCGGGAAGGCTAGGGGTTGTAATCATTGTGATACGATTAGTGAAATTCCCAAAAGATTTTTAGAGAGTGGACGTAGGAATCGAGTTTGGCACCGAACCACTATAAACCCTCTTGTGTTTGTTATTGCTTATTCTGTGTGATTTTGTTTCGTGCACTCCACTATACCGCTGCGAACTAATTTTTAACTAGTGATTAAGCACATATCTACGCTAGTAATTAATTTTAAATACCCATTCACCCCTCTCTTGGGTTGCTACATCTGGGCAACAACTACAAAATGATTAAGTATGATACTAATGATCTTATGGTTGAGTTAAATAAATTTCAGATGAATCATCAAGAAGATAGTATTGCTTCAACCCAAGGTATATTGTGATTCAAAATGAAAAGTATTATAGGTATTGTATAAATATGCTTATTATAATTATATTATTCTTAAATGATCTTAAGTATTACAGTCACAAGATAATTTTATACGTTTCATGATTGAACGGTTCAATTTGATAAAATGACTTTCAAGTTTAATATATTTGCATTGTCTTGAACTGGATTCAATTATCTTACAAGTTCCTATTTATATTCTATGATATTTTGAATCAATAACGGATTTTATCCTTAAGCTGCCTATATTCGGTTTGCCTTCGGATTAGATGCATGTTGCTTGAATCGTGGGTTTCCAATCTCTTGATTT
Organism: Calamus simplicifolius; assembly: GCA_900491605.1. Lineage (NCBI taxonomy): Eukaryota > Viridiplantae > Streptophyta > Magnoliopsida > Arecales > Arecaceae > Calamus > Calamus simplicifolius. The sequence continues at coordinate 570,268 of UESW01004847.1, forward strand.
GGAACACCAAATTCTGTTGCCTTCGGTTGCTGGCTTGTTTAGCTTGCCTATATTTATTATCTTGTTTAGCTTGCCTATTTATTATCTAACGGCTGGCTCCCTGGTACTTAACATGTTGGCATGTTATTGTGTTACTTCATTCGGCTGGTTCCTCGTGTTTAGATTTTGGGAATGCCTTGTCTTAGAAATGTAAGAAGCCAATGCATGCAGATAGCCTATCTATGTTACCACCTACAATAACCCTTATAATGGCTAGCATGAAGAGAGGAGGTTGGAAGGTGGAAGGATTTATGAAGAGTGGGAGAGGTTTGGAAGGTGGAGGGACTTGGGGAAAGGTTTTACATTTTAGAAGGTGGAGGAACTTGAGAAAAGGATTAAGGTGAAAAACTTATTTAGCTTTAAGTGTTCCAATTAGTTCTAAGTTTAAATTCTGAATTTCAACCATAATATGATTATCTAAATTCTAAATTTATACTTAAAAAGAATTTCAAATTTAAACTCAAGACTAATTTCAGCAAAAATTCAAATTCGAATGCTACTTTATATTTTGGCATACCGGTTCCATGAATGGTTCGGCTAGCTCCCATGTTCTTAAAAGTTGAAGCATACCGGTTTCAACTTTTAGCATGCTAATTCCTTGAATGGTTCGGCTGGCTCCCTTATATCAAAAGTTGGTATGCTGGTTTTTATCTCTTGGCATGCTAACTTTGTTACTCCTTCAGTTGGCCCATATTGCTCAAAGTTGGCATACCGGTTTTATCTTTTGGCATGCTAATTTTATTTATGCTTCGGTTGACTCCTGATACTCAAAAATGTAGCATGCTACTTTATCAATTAGCATACCGATTTTCTTCTTCATGGCTAGTTCCTTTCCATGTTCAAAATTCGGGCTGCCAATTTTTGAGGTTTGGAATGCTACTTCTCTTGGCTTGCTGATTTCATGAAATAGAATTCAAATTCACTAGTTTTATTTTGAACCATTTTCTTGGCTGGTTCTTCGTCTAAGCTTTGCGCTCTCTCTCTCTCACTCCCTCCTCTATCTCACAACGGTATACAATGGCTATATTTTTATTTTTGATTATATATTGAGCTATTGAAGAGTGATTCATGAGCAAAAAAGAAAGAGAAAAAGAGTAAAAAATAGAAAGAAAAATCTATAAAAATCATGTAAAAAAAGAGGAAAAAATATCATTTGAAAAAGAGATTTATTCTTGGTTTATTGGAGAGTTGTATTCATTGTTTCCAAGCCACTTGTACTCATTTATTTCTGGTTCTTGGTGGTGATTAAAGCTTCGACAACCCTCTTTAAAGAGCATTAAAGCTTTAATCAAAGGCTTCATTGTTGCTCCGGCGTGCTTAAAGAAAGAAGCCATTTTGAGAAGTGTTCTTCAATATTTGCTAAGTATTTCTTGTTGATTATCTAATCATTATTAGGAGCTTATTGTATAATCTTGATATTATTGTGCTTAACTTTGTAAGGTCCCCTTGCACTCGTAAACAAGATGACTAGCTTGGAGGCCTAGTGTGTAAGGTCCTCTTGAACCCGTAAACAAGATGACTAGCTTGGAGGGCTAGTGTGTATGGCTTGCTTATGCCCGTAAACAAGTTGCTAGCCAAGTTGGCTAGTGATGTTAGTGGAATTCTCAAGGTGTTCTTGGGAATGGATGTAGGTGCAGGGTTGGCACCGAACTACTATAAATTTGTTGGAAATTATGTATAGTAGATATGAATCAATTCATGAAAACATTGCGGAAGATATAATATAAAATTCTCAGATGCCCAGGATCCTTAGGAACAGATTCATTAAATCTTAAATAAAATCTAATTATATTCATACCTGAGTCCTTTATCGATGTAGATGAGGATGAAGCTGGTTAATCCTTTGCCACTAGCCGTCCATATGTCCGGCCTCTAACAGTGATTCATGCAGAGAAAAGGGGATGAAGACATCCAAGGTATGAAGATGACATTATGGAAGAGAGAGGGGTGCTAGCGACTCTTGAATCCCTTTACAGAAATACAGAAGATATCTTTGAAGAAAGATCTAATCTTTTTCTTCTGATCTACCTTCCTAGTATGAAGGAACCATATTTTATTGCGAAAAGAAAACGTTCCAAAGGAGAAGAAGAGACCTCTTTTCATGGTAACGTTATGGTAACGTTAATCCAAAGAAACAGAAGAAACTCCATTTTCATGGTAACATAATGGTAACATTAATCCAAGGAAATGAAAGAAACTTCCATTCTCATGGTAACATTAATCAAAGTGTCACAATCTCAGCCTTTGAAATTAGGAGTTGGTTATCTCATAACTATATGCCCCAATTTGTAGGTGTTCATTATCGAACCATAGAGATTCATCATGTCTCATCCCATGGGCATGATTCCATCTTCACATGGCTGAGATTGGCCATCTATACCCGAATAATCAGAGCCATCCATCACATGGATCAAGTCATATTTGGGTATCCAATTATTTGTTCATCATATGCACAAATAATTTCTCCTTAACATTCCTTCTACTATAATGGATCATATCCATTATTATTATATCTTCTTTAAATTGGGTCTCACCCAATTATTTAATTGATCATTTTTATTAAATTAAATCTAATTTAATTCTCATTTTAATTCATCCAAAATTCTCCTTAATGTGTGTGACCCATTAGGCCCTTTAACATGTTGGCAATAATCATGTCCTAATCATAGACCCTAGGAATGATTGGACAACTCTTTGTCCAAATCAACATGATTATAGATCATGAGAGGCCTCTAGGAAAGCATCATGACCATCCAACTGCTAAAGGTTTTGTTGACGTGACCATCAACACCTGTCCATGAATGGTTACCGTATGATCAAATCCTTTCGTCACATATCCTAGATCAATCAGTGGTATGGAATGCATCAATCCTGTAATTGATCTTTGTTTACTTGATCTCAGGAAAAATTGACTCATATGAATTAGAACTTCGAAACCATTTCGAATTCCAACTCAACCTTGCAAGGATTTAACAATCAATTTAATCCATCAAGTGGCCGTGGGATATAACCCTTTCTATCAAGGAGACGAATCCTGTCTTGATCAAACACCATCTTCATGTGCTTCATGTCATACCCAATCGACACCATATTTGCCACCCATGGCTAGAGCGACGTTTGGATGTCGTTAAAGCATAACATTCCATACATGAGATACAATGAAGATCTCAAGTCAAAGGATCACTCACACCACCGTCATTAGAGATCAACCATCGATACTATATAGAATATCCATATGGGATCTCTGTATGGGTCATCCAATGCATCGTTACAATAACGAGCATCCACATACCTATCCAAGTATCTTCATACTTCAGCTTGTGAAATCAGCTGCTCACCCCAAGGGTGAAGATATGTAATATGTGCTAGTCTCACGGTGTTCGATGGTGTCCAGTCCCATCTACACATCGACTAGGAAAGTTTAAAGAATCGAACCATAACATGCAATTTTGATCTCACAATTTGTAATCTCTATTACAAATTATATATGCACGGTTCACATTCTTTTGGACTTTATCTCACAGACATATATTAAATATATTATAAAAGATATCTGGATAGATAAAGAAATCATTTTATTTGATTTGTATTCATAGAATGTATATAGCATCCAATCCGATTGGATCTAGGCATACACTAACAAAATCTTGTTATGTTTGTGTGTGATATTTTCTGTGATTGCTTGCATATTAGTTTCACTTCACTGCATATTATTCATTTATGAAAGAAAATTTAAGTGAACATACTTGCTAGCTAGTTAATTAATTTTTGAGAAACCTAATTCACCCTCCCTCTTGGGTTGCCATATCTGGGCAACAAGGGTATTTTATCTATGTGAACGTAGTGTATAACCATGGGAGATTAGTATAAAATCGAGTATACTTTTGATTACAGTGGTACAATAAATTTGATTTGAAGTAATACTTTTGAAATACTATATAGCATTTGCTTCCAAATTATTTGAGCATATGATATATGTGATTTGATAACATGATGAAATGTATTTGAATTATGAAAGCTTGACATGTATTTAATTTATTAAAATTTTAAATGGCTATATTATATTACAGTAGGCTTACTTACCAAGTGTGAGCTTATTTAAATCTCATAATACTTTTCAGAGCCACAACACTAAAATGAGAGCAACAACTAGGATAGTTTGAAGCTACATCAGTGTAAATAGATCACATTTGTTACATGCAACCCCAATATGATTTTGTAATTTTGGCGACCAAACAATATATGACTTGTACTAAGAATAATTTAAATTTTGAATAACATGTAGTTATTATCCTTCCTCGTATTAATTATACTATTACTGGATGCTTTGCATGCCTAGCATGCGGCGGGTTGTCACCCATGGGCTACCATCACTGGGTATGGAGCATGACAAAAAGCCATCAAAATTCTTACAAATTCTTACAAAGTAAAACCATATAGCGCCTCAAAATCTTTTTATTTGATACATAGTGATGCTTGGGGTCCTTCTAGGATTACTATTTTAACTGAAAAAAATAGTCTGTGACATTTATTAATGATCACACATGCATATGTTAGCTTTATATAATGAACTCTAAATCTAAGGTTGCATAACTCTTTAAAAAATTTTATTCTATGATTGAAAACCAATTTCAAACCAAAATTAGTATTCTTTAGAGTGACAATGGAACAAAATTTTATAATAATTGTTTAGGTAATTTTTCACTAGAAAATGTTATTTTACATTAATCAACTTGTAAAGATACTCCTCAACAACATAGTATTGCATAACGTAAAAATAGACACCAATTTGAAGTAGGAAGAGCTTTTATATTTCATATGAATGTTCCTAAATATCTTTGGGGGATGCAATTTTAACAAGTTGTTATTTGATCAATAGAGTGCCTAGAAGGGTTCTAAAATATGAAATATATTTACAAACTCTTAAGAATACTTTTCTAAGCACATGCCTTCGCTTAGATTTACCCTTAAAAACTTTTGATTGTACTATATTTGTCCATGTTCCAACTTATCTTAGATCCAAATTTGATTTAAGAGCTATAAAATGTATTTTTGGGCTATGCTCCTAAAAAAAGAGGGGGGGGGGGGGGGGGGGGGGGGTACAAGTGTTTTAATCCTACTACTAGAAAAATTCATGTTAGTATTGATGTTAATTTTGTTAAAAATATTCCTCTTTAGAGTAAAACCACTCTTCAGGGAAGGGTTCTATTAAAGATCAATTTTGGCAAGAAGAATAAAGAAAACCCAATATTTCTTCTTGAAATAAATCAAAAAATAGATGTTTTAACTAGTAAAAAAAAGGAAATATTGATCTATCTATGCCAAATAAAATTCTATCACAAACAGAAGGAGAAACTTTACAACCTATATCCACTAAGCTTCGTTTTATGCTGGGCACAAGTTTAATTCTAATATGGAGAATAACCTAAACAATCTTGAGCATGGTCAATCGTTACCTCTTATTTCTCAAAATCCAAGTAATCTTTCGATAGTCTCCAAGCCTTTACCTCTTTCTGAACTTGACATCCCATTGCAATTCAAAAGGGAGTTAGAAATTGTGCTAAACACTCCATTGCCAAATATATGTCTTATCAAAGACTCTCAGAAAAAATATAGGGTTTTCACTTCAAATATCTTTCACTTGTTTATTCCTAAAACTATACAAGAGGCACTTGGTCATTTGGAGTAGAGGTCAATAGTTTAAAAAGAAAATAATACTCTTCTAAAATATAGAACTTGAAAAATTATTGATTTACCTGAGAAGAAAAGAACAGTGAAATGCAAGTGGGTTTTCACATTTAAATGCAAGCTCGATGGTAGCATTGAAAAATACAAAGCAAGGATAGTAGCCAAAGGTTTCACACAAACCGATGGAATTTACTATCAAAAGACCATTGCTCATGTTGCAAAATTCAATTCCATTCGAGTTTTATTTTTTTGTAGTACATTTTAATTGACTTTTACACTAACTAGGTGAAGAATGCTTTCTTAAATGGTGATTTAAAAAAAAGTGTTTATAAGTGAAGAATGCTTTCTTAAATGACGATTGGAAGAAGAAGTATTTATAGATTTACCACCATGTTTTAAAGAAAAATTGGGAAAGAAAAGGTTTGCAAATATAAAAGTCCTTATATGATCTCAAGCAGTCTCCTAGGGCCTTGTTTGAGAGATTTGGAAAGGTAGTCAAGCTTCAAGAATATATTTAAAGACAAGTTGATCATACAATATTTTATAAGCACTCAAAAGGAAAAAAGATTACTGTGTTGATAGTTTGTGTGGACGACATTGTTCTAACTATTGATGATAGTTCAGAACTTGAAAATTTGAAGAAAGCTCTAGTTGGTGAATTTGAGATTAAAGATTGGATCCCTTTAAATACTTTTTTGGTATGAAATTTGCTAGATCCAAGAGAGGTATTTTTATTTCTTAAAGGAAATATATATTTGACTTGTTAGGAGAAACAAGCTTCCTTGGGTGTAAGGCAGCAGAAACTCTAATAGAACTGAATTTGGAACTCCAACTAGCAAGTTTTGTAGAGGTAATTGATAAAGAAAAATATTAATGTTTAGTTGGGAGACTTATCTCTCTCATATTCATCCCGATATTGTATTTACAGTAAGTATGGTAAGTCAATTCATGCACTCACTAAATCAAAGAAACTTTATTGTTGTGTATAGAATTTTAAGGTACTTAAAGGAGACTCCACAAAAAGGACTTCTATATGAGAACCAAGGACATCTCTATGTGGATGTGTTTAATGATGCAGATTAGGCTGAAAGTATAATTGATAGGAGATCAACTTAGATATTGTGCTTTTGTTAGAGGCAATCTAGTAATTTGGCGGAGTAAAAAATGGAATGTTGTGGCTAGAAGTAGTGCTAAAGCTGAGTTTAGAGCAGTAGCTCATGGCATTTATGAAGTTTTATGGATTAAACAGTTACTTGAAGAACTTAAAGCTACTAATTCTTTACTTATGAAGGCCTTTTGTGATAATAAAGCTTCCATTGCCATTGTACATAATCCACTACTCTATCACAACTAAATATGTGGAAGTTGATAAATATTTTATCAAGAAAAAATTAAAAAATAGACTGATTGTTATGCTCTATATACTTATGACTAAACAAGTTGTAGATATACTCAAAGGAATTATCAAAGAAGAATTTTAATGATTTAGTAAACCATAAATGACATCTTCATGCCAGCTTGATGGGGAGCATTGAGAATCTCAATCAAATCAAATTAATATGATTATTTCTTGATTTTAGGAATCATTAATGATAGGATTTTCTAATTTTAAAGATTTTTTTAAATCTATAAGATTCTCTTGATTTGAAGGATTTAGTTATTAAAGGAAACTTCTAAGTTTAGGTAATAATTTATTTTTTGAATTATGTATTAGTTTTATTAGAAGGTTTCTTTATATAATTATATTAGACTTTGTCATCATAAAAATAATATAAAAAACACTTTTTACCCCACTCTACATATGTATTGGACTAAATTATTTTAAAATTTCAGAAAAAAATGTTTTGAAACGAAAGATTAAAAATAGATGAAATATTTTCTTAAAGATAAAGTTTTAAAAATATTTTTTGACTAAATTTGAAAGGGTGTCATTGTAATTTTATCTTTCACTTATTTTCCTATAAATAATTTTTTGATATCAAATAAATTATAAATTTATTCACATGCAAGTTATCAATTTTTGGAAATTATTTTTTCAATAGAAATATATTTAGGAATTGAAGGTAACACTTTTGTTACTAATATTATACATAACTATTTGAAATCTTTTATTGAATGTACATATTTAGAGTTTGACATGCAATTTATGAATATTTTTAATATATTTTGAATCTTTGATTCTTAGTATAACTTTGTTTTAAACCTATCAATGAAGGTTATGCAGTCATATTTATGATTATTATGAAACATGTATTATTTTAGTGCTATAGATTATAAATGTGACATTCAAGGCGTAAAAGATTGATTTTGATGATTTCATACATCACTTCTTTTTTCATAATAATCTTAAAGACAAAAAGATAATTTGCTTAGAATCTACTTGTCACGCCCCAGTCCCAAAATTTGAACTAGGGTGACAACCTGCCACATGCCAGGCATGCAAGGCGTCTCAACTTCATCACATAAATCAATATAAAGCAAAAATTTAAATCCATGATTTATTACAAACCATAATTATCAGTCTTGGGCTACCTGCCCTACACACAAGCAAATCTGAACTAAATCAATATAATGGAACTAAGTTTATTTAATAGAAGCTCCGTCTATCCCAAATATCCTTCTTCATTCCTGAGGCTCTGAAAAACATTGTGAGAATTCTATGAGCTCACACTCAATAAGTAAGCCTAATACAATTTCAAATTACATTTGTTCATGCTATCAGCATATTCATGTCATCATATCAAAATAATTTGGAAGCTTAATTAAATAATAAATACTAGAATATACGATGTAAACCAAATACTGTTTATACTGTCATTTTTTCTTTATGTGTCCCACGGCCCTACAACACTCATCTTGTGTATCACTCTTAAATGTCCCCTAAGAGGAAGGGTCCTGGTACCAGTATTATGTCATATCATAATCCATGTCATAATCTGTCATGTGATGATCTGTCATATCATAATCTGTCATATGAGAACCGCGGCGACACATAAATTTTTACTGTCATTATCATAATTGCATATTATCATCTTGATAGTAACAACATAATTTTGCAAGATTAACATAATTACATTTAACTGTAAGTTCACAATTTACAAATTAAATAATTTATAAAATTATAATACTTGGCTTACTTACCACAGTATGCAAATTCCAATTGATAACCCAGCTAATTGGACACCTGGGAACCTACAGTATCATTTTTCATTATTAAATTTCTAAAATCTGAATTATAAAATGATTCTTAAACTCTACCCAAACCACTTCACGGGCCCAACTTTGGGCTCGAATATCTCTCAATGTATACACCCAAATAGGGAAACAAAATTATCCCAGAAACTAGATTCAATCATGATTCGGGCCATATATTTACTTTGCCATTCTCGGCCCGTTACAGGGCCCAAAATGCTGCTCAAACTGGCTCCAGAACCGGCCCAACAGGCCCAAATCAAGCCCAGCCGGCCCATCTCTTTTTTTTTTATTTACTGTTGTTCCCCTGTTTTATACGAAACAGGGGTTCCTAGCGCCAGCAGCCAGGGCCACCGCCGGCCAAATTGGGGGTGGCCGGCCACCGGTGGCCAGGCCAGAACCGCCGCCGCCGCGGCCGACCTCTCCTCTCCCTCTCTAATTTCTCTTGAATCTCCTTTTCTCTCTCACTTCCGCGGCGGCACGGCCGCCAAATTCGGGGTGGCCCGGCCGCCGATGGTTGGAAGCTCCGCCACCGCGTCCGGCCCTCCCTCATCTCTCTCTAATTCCTCTCTTTCTCTTCTTCTCCCTCTCGCCACGGCACCTTACGTGCCAGCGGCACGCCACCATGGCCGGCCGGACCTCCACCGGATGCCTCCCGCGCCGGTGGGGGTCTCCGACCGGAGCTCAGGCCCGGCGAGGCGACGTGCACGCTGCCGGGCCCAAACCGCGGATCAAACCGGCTTCCCCTTTCTCTCTCTCTCTTTCTCTCTCTCTCTCTCTCTCTAATCCCTTCTCTCTCTCTCCCAGCATGGATAGGGGACTTACCAGGAGCATATGCATGCACGATGATGATGGAAAGGAGGCGTTCCGGATGATGGGAAAGAGGTTTCGCGTGATCCTTTAAAGGCGAGGCAGAGTCCTCAAATCAAGGGATTTGGGACTATGTTAGTTAGAGATATTTGGAATTCAAATCTTTAGAGTCTATCATCCCGATCTCGTGATAACTCTCACGAGCAGTTAACGAAATCCAGGGGATTACATTCTCCCCTCCTTATAAAAATTTTGGCCTCGAAATTGATAACTTTCATTAGAGAAAATTAAAATTCAAATTTTGTCCCAAGGACTAACAATCAACTAAGTCTTTATTCAAAGTCAACAGTCGTAGCTATATCATTAACTATATTAAGATAAATAGTTGTGGATACTTCTTTTTCATTTTCTCCTCAAGTTCCCAAGTAGCCTCCCTCTCAGAATGATTACTCCATTGCACCTTGACATAGGGAATGGTACGCCGTCTCAGAACCTGATCTTTGCGGTCCACAATACGCACAGGATGCTCCTCATATGATAAATCTTTCCTCAACTGTATAGGCTCATACGCTATGACATGGCTGGGGTCAGAGATATACTTCCTCAACATAGAGACATGAAAAACATTGTGTACCCCAGATAGAATCGGAGGCAGTGCCAGGCTGTAAGCAACCTCTCCGACTCTGCTCAAGATCTCAAAAGGTCCAATATAACGTGGACTCAGCTTTCCTCTAATCCCAAATCTCATCACATCTTTGGTTGGTGATACCCTTAAGAAAACATGGTCCCCAACCTGGAATTCCAATTCCCTTCTTCTGACATCAGCATAGCTCTTTTGCCTGCTCTGAGCTGTACGAAGACGCTCCCTGATCAAATGCACCTTATCTACTGTTTGCTGAATCAGCTCAGGGCCTAGCAATTTCCTTTCCCCCACGTCATCCCAACATATAGGAGATCTGCACCTCCTACCATACAGAGCTTCAAATGGAGCCATCTGGATGCTGGCTTGGTAACTATTATTATATGCAAACTCCACCAAAGGTAAGTGGTTATCCCAAGCTCCACCCAAGTCCATCACACAGGCTCGCAACATGTCCTCCAGAATCTGTATGGTCCTCTCTGATTGTCCATCTGACTGGGGATGATAGGCAGTACTGAAGTTTAGTTTGGTTCCCATGGCCTTATGAAGACTCTTCCAAAACTGGGACACAAACCTGGTATCTCTATCTGATACAATAGATACCGGAACACCATGGAGTCTCACGATCTGCTCAATATACAAATTAGCCAATCTTTCACTAGAGACCCCAACTCTGAAAGGTAGGAAATGAGCTGATTTTGTTAGTCTGTCCACAATAACCCAAACTGCATCATTACTCCTGGGAGTTTTGGGCAGACCAGTCACAAAGTCCATTGTAATCTTTTCCCATTTCCACTGTGGAATCATCAGAGACTGAAGAGGTCCCGCAGGCCTTTGATGCTCGGCCTTCACTCGCTGACACACCAAGCACTTGGCCACATACTGAGCAATCTCCCTCTTCATACCTTTCCACCAAAAATTTTCCTTTAAGTCTCTGTACATCTTAGTGCCACCTGGATGCACAGTATAAGGAGAGTAGTGAGCCTCCTTCAAAATTTCAGCCTTTAGTTCCTCAATGTTTGGCACACAAAGTCTTCCTTCAAATTTCAGGGATCCATCCTCCATTACATAAAATTCATTCTGAACTCCTGACTGCACAACTTCTTTAATCCTTTGTAGATCTGGATCTTCCATCTGGGAGGACTTGATTCTGTCAACTAGGGTCGGCTGGAGTACAAGTGCTGCAACAAGCCCATCAGACTGCTGTACTCTCAGACCAACCTCCCACTTCTCCAGATCTCTCAATATGTGAGGCTGGGAAGTAATCATAGCAGCTAACTCAGAAGAGGATTTTCTGCTCAAAGCATCAGCTACTACATTGGCCTTCCCAGGATGATACTGTAGATTCAGGTCATAATCCTTCAATAGTTCCAACCACCTCCTCTGCCTTAAATTCAGCTCCTTCTGTGTGAAGATGTATTTTAGACTCTTATGATCTGTATACACATCACACGACACTCCATATAGATAATGCCGCCAAATCTTCAGAGCAAAAACCACAGCAGCCAATTCCAGATCATGAGTAGGATAATTCTGCTCATAAGGTTTCAGTTGTCTGGAGGCATAAGCTATCACTCTTTCATTCTGCATCAAAACACATCCCAATCCTTTCGAGAGGCATCAGTATATATAGTAAAACCTTCAGATCCTTCGGAAGAACAAGAATGGGAGCTGACACCAGGCGCTGCTTTAACTCCTGAAACTTTTCTCACACTCCACTGTCCAGTCAAACTTCACTCGCTTTTGGGTTAAGCGAGTTAGGGGTAGAGCAATGCGAGAGAAATTCTCCACAAATTTACGGTAATACCCGGCTAACCCCAAGAAGCTTCTGACTTCTGCCACATTGGAAGGTCGGCTCCAGCTAATGATAGCTTCAATCTTTTTCGGGTCCACAGATACACCATCTTTAGAGATTATATGACCCAAGAAAGATACTTGATCCAACCAAAATTCACACTTCTGCAGCTTGGCATAAAGCTTCTTCTCTCGAAGAATCTGCAGCACGATCCTCAGGTGGTCCTCATGCTCCTTATGGCTCTTGGAATATATCAGAATATCATCAATGAAAACCACCACAAACTGATCCAGATATGGCTTAAAAATTCTGTTCATCAAGTCCATGAATGCTGCTGGGGCATTAGTTAACCCAAACGGCATACCAAGAACTCATAGTGGCCATATCTGGTTCTGAATGCTGTTTTAGGCACATCCCCTCCTTGACTTTGAGTTGATGGTACCCTGACCTGAGATCAATCTTTGAGAATATCCGGGCTCCTTGGAGTTGATCAAACAAGTCGTCAATCCTCGGCAGAGGTACTTATTCCGCACTGTTACCTTATTGATTTTTCGGTAATCAATGCAGAGTCGAAGACTGCCATCCTTCTTCTTAACAAATAGAACTGGAGCACCCCAAGGAGAAGCACTGGGTCTAATAAATCCTCGATCTAGGAGCTTCTGCAGTTGATCCTTCAGTTCTTTTAGCTCAGCCGGGGCCATACGGTAAGGGGCCTTTGATATAGGTCCAGTTCCAGGAACTAGATCAATAGAGAACTCGACTTCCCGATCAGGAGGGAAATTAGTCAAATCCTCAGGGAAGACATCAGGGAATTCTCGAGCTATGGGAATATCCTCCAACTTGGTCTCTTCCTGCTGAAGGTCCTTGACTACAGCAAGAAATCCTTGACCACCACTCATCAGATACTTTCCAGCCTGCATTGCTGATATGAACACTGAGGCTAGGTGTTTCTGACCACCAATAAAACTGAATTCAGGCTGACTTGGAGTTTTGAAGTTGACAATCTTCCTGAAGCAGTCTACTGAAGCATGATAGGAGGCCAACCAATCCATTCCAAGGATAACATCGAAAAACTTCAGTGGGAGGACAATGAGATCAGCATTCAACCTCCTATTCTCCAAGATAATTGGGCAAGATTTGCATACTGTGTCAACTTTCATAACATCTCCATTTGGAAGCGCAATATGCAACTCTTGCTCCAGAGGAATAGGTGTCAATGATGCATTCTTGTCAAGATAGATGTCAGATATGAAAGAATGCATGGCACCCGGTCAATTAAAGTTTGAGCATAAGCAGTACCTACTTTAATCATTCCTGGACATAAGTGTAATTTGTTTTAACATTAAGGATTGAACCTAACTTTTAATTAACTGTCAATGCATTGCACTAGATAAGAATGTAATACTAATATAACATTAAAGGGTATACTGTCACCATAGAATTAGAGGCTTCAGCGTCCTGCTGAGTGAGGTTGAAGACCCTTCCCTGGGTCCTCGGTGGCTGCTGTTGATACTGCTGGCTCATTCCTTGACTTGAAGGCTGTTGATCCTTCCGAAAGGGACATGTAGCAATCTTGTGATCAGTTTTCCCACAGACAAAGCAGGCACCAGTCACTCTGCGGCAAGGCTTTCCAGGGTGGGAGTTACCACAATGAATGCAACGAGTCTCCTTATTCTGTGGTTCAGTTGGGCCTGATGTGCACCCTTCTTCTTGGCCTGAGCAGAGGATTGGCCAGAAGTAGGCCTTTTCTCTTCTTCCGCAGCTCCAATCCTTTTGAACAACATTCATATCCCTCTCAATCACCAAGGCCTTATTCACTACAGCACTGTAAGTGAGGAGCTCAAATGCATTGACCGCTTGCCTCAGTCTGGGTCACAGTCCTCAGTGAATCTGGTGACCTTGGCCATTTCATTGGTCACAATATTTGGAGCAAAACGGGCCAACCTAGTGAATTCAGCTTCATACTAGGCCACAGAAAGATCCTTTTGCTCCAATTTAATAAACTCTGATTCCATCTGCCTCTGTACACTCCTGGGGAAATATTTTGCGAAGAATATCTCTCTAAACTCTCCCCAAGAAATAATCTGTCCATTTCAATGCTGCTCCTCAACTAACCACCAATCATAGGCTTCTCTTTGGAGAAGGTAGGTGGCAAATCTGATCCGCTCCATATCATGACTACCATGGGCCATAAAAGCCTTCTCCATGTCTCGCACCCACCGCTCAGCATCAACCTGGTTGGTGGATCCAGAGAAAGGGGTGGGGGCAAACTTCTTGAAGTCTGCAAAGCTGCGGCCAACCCCTATCCAGGATTGAGATGGAGTAGGCTGGGTCTGTGGAGCAGTAGAGTCAGACTGAGTCTGTGGAACTGGAGGGGCAGGCTGTGTCTGCGGGGCGGTGTGAGCAGGCTGAGTGGACAAGGCCTGTAGAATCTAATGCTGCAAGTCCCACATCGACTGCGCCATACCCGAGAGAACCTGAAGCATCTCGGTTTGGAGTTGTTGCTGATCAGTCCTGACTGAATTGGCAGGGGTAGTAGCTCCTGTGGCTTCCAGACCTCCCGGTTGGCCAGCATTACCAACCTGGGAACCCTCATCATTTTGTTGACTTCTAGTGCGACGTGTCATTCTTATCTCCTGATAAATTAGTTGTAATTAATATCATTGTAAACATTAATTGTTAGGCTTTCAAAGAATAATATCTGAAATTCCTTTAAATTTATAATTGTCTCAATGTTATTCTAGTGTTTTGCCTAAAGTGTTATCATGTATATGTCCCTAATGTCATAACCAGGCTCTGATACCACTAAAGCTGTCACGCCCCAGTCCCAAAATTTGAATTAGAATGACAACCCGCCGCATGCCAGGCATGCAAGGCATCTCGAACTTCATCACATAAATCAATATAAAGCAAAAATTCAAATCATGATTTATTACAAACTATAATTATCAGTCTTGGGCTACCTGCCCTACACACAAGCAAATCTGAACTAAATCAATATAATGGAACTAAGTTTATTTAATAGAAGCTCCGTCTATCCCAAATATCCTTCTTCATTCCTGAGGCTCTGAAAAACATTGTGAGAATTCTATGAGCTCACACTCAATAAGTAAGCCTAATACAATTTCAAATTACATTTGTTCATGCTATCAGCATATTCATGTCATCATATCAAAATAATTTAGAAGCTTAATTAAATAATAAATACTAGAATATACGACGAAAACCAAACACTGTTTATACTGTCATCGTTTTTCTTTATGTGTCCCACGGCCCTACAACACTCATCTTGTATATCACTCTTAAATGTCCCCTAAGAGGAAGGGTCCTGGTACCATATTCTGTCATATCATAATCGGTCATATCATAATCTGTCATGTGATAATCTGTCATGTGATGATCTGTCATATCATAATCTGTCATATGAGAACTGTGGCGACACATAAATTTTTACTGTCATTATCATAATTGTATATTATCATCTTGATAGTAACAACATAATTTTGCAAGATTAACATAATTACATTTAACTGTAAGTTCACAATTTGCAAATTAAATAATTTATAAAATTATAATACTTGGCTTACTTACCACAGTACGCAAATTCGAATTGATAACCCAGCTAATTGGACACCTGGGAACCTACAGTATCATTTTTTATTATTAAATTTCTAAAATCTGAATTATAAAATGATTCTTAAACTCTACCCAAACCACTTCATGGGCCCAACTTTGGGCTCGAATATCTCTCAATGTATACACCCAAATAGGAAAACAAAATTATTCCCAGAAACTAGATTCAATCATGATTCGGGCCATATATTTACTTTGTCATTCTCGGCCCGTTACAGGGCCCAAAACGCTGCTCAAACAGAACTCCTGAACCGGCCCAACAGGGCCCAAATCACTGTTAGCCCAGCTGGCCCATCTCTTCCCCTTTTTTATTTACTGTTGTTCCCCTGTTTCATACGAAACAGGGGTTCCTAGCGCCGGCGACCAGGGCCGCCGCCGGCCAAATTGGGGGTGGCCCGGCCGCCAATGGCCGAGCCAGAACCGGCCGCCGCCGCGGCCGGCCTCCCCTCTCCTTTTCTCTCTCTAATTTCTCTCTTGAATCTCCTTTTCTCTCTCACGGTCCGTCGCTGCTAGGATCCGTGCCGGCGGCACGGTCGGCCAAATTCGGGGCGGCCCGACCACCGGTGGTTGGACCGAAGCCGGCCGCCACCGCGGCCGGCCCCTCCCTCCCTCTCTCTCTCTAATTCCTCTCTTTCTCTCCCTTCTCCCTCATGATTCGCTGCGGCACCTTACTGTGCCACCGGCCAGACCTCCATCGGACACCTGCCCGGCGCCGATGGGGGTCTCCGACCGGAGCTCGGGCCCGGTGAGGCGACGGGCACGCCATCGAGCCCGAACCGGCGGATCAAACCGGCTGCAAGCTCCCTCTCTCTCTTTCTCGTCTCTAATCCCTTCTCTCTCTCTTCCAGGCATGGATAGGAGACTTACCAGGAGCAGATGCATGCACGATGATGATGAGAAGAAGGCGTTCGCGGATGATGGAAAGAAGGTTTCGCGTGATCCTTTAAAGGCGAGGCAGAGTCCTCAAATCAAGGGATTTGGGACTCTGTTAGTTAGAGATATTTGGAATTCAAATCTTTAGAGTCTATCGTCTCGATCTCGTGATAACTCTCACGAGTAGTTAACGAAATCCAGGGATTACACTAATTTAATACCAAAAGCAAGTGTCAATTTTTAAGCATAAAAAATGAGCATAAGGGTTTGTAAAAAATTTAATATTTTGCTTTACTGCAAAAGTAGCTCACTTTTAAAACCTTTTAATCTAACAACAATCTTGATGCACACGATGATTCATTTGCACATGAATTCATATCATAAAATTTATTTAAGTCTTTTATTGCTAATACATAAATTCGTTCATAAGCAAATCATCACTTTCACAAACCATGCTGCATGGAAGCGATGCATCAAGACTTTTTCAACTTCACAATCCCATAATGGTCCGTGAGAAAAAGTTGTATCACATGCAACACCCGCTATACCGTAGGCGTACTCTAAAGCCAAGTTGGTCGCTGGAGTTCGTCAAATTCCCAAAATTCTCGGTGTTTTCGCCAGCATACAACACTCTATCCTTCTTCCGTTCCCTAACTTTTTTTCTTTTTTCTCGTAAGAGAAGTATATTCTATTCTGACCTGACGATCTTATCTACAATTTGTGGTCCCTTCCTGAACTCCTCTCCTCTGGAATTGGCAAGTGGAACGGGTGACGAGGATGATTAAGTTAACATTAAATTAGCTTACCCTTTATGCTTGAATTATAAAGGGTAATTGACACCTAATCTCTTTGGCTTAATATGGATGAAAATGTGAATGGATATGACCGATCTAGTGTGTAGCCATGCATACTTTTCACCTTGAACGCAGCATATATGCTGAAGTTAATGGATTAGCTCGGTCTTTCCATTCACGTTCATGATGTGAAAGATAAAAGGAAAGAAGAAAATTTTGAAAAAAAAGAAAAAAAGGAAAGAAGGCTAGATGGGAATATAAAGGAAAGAGGACTTTCAAAGACAATTCATTCTCTTACTATTACTCTGTCCAAAGAACGTGTAGTGTAGAGTTCTAATTGGAATCTCTTAAAATAGAAATGAACAAATAAGAAATATAGAGCTGCATGACTTTTTTTTCTATCAAAATAATTACACAAATTTTATTTCTCCAAATGCTAGCCTCTATGACCGATAAGTTTTTGGTTCTCATTTTTATAAGTAATGCTTCTTTATTTGTCACTGCCACTGTCTCATCATTGAAGGCTAGAACTAAAGCTATCCCCATCTTGCGGTCAACATTCACATCCTCCTATTAAGGGTTATCTCATACCTCTTCTTCGGCTTTAATGCCATCTTCAATCTTATCCTTAATATTGTTGCTACTCTAGTGGCATCGATGATAGGACCCTGACTCTTGTATTCCTCTGCTGCCCTAACTTTACTTGCCTAAAGCTCCATGCCTACCATGTCATCATGGGATAAGGTATAATTGCACTCATTAAATATTACCTAAAAAATTAATATTTTTTAATCATATGAGTCATGCATGGTATACAATTGTTGTCATATCCCATATAAAATAAGATTAAACAGTAAATATTTTTAATATTTAAAAACTAAAAAAAACATAGTAAAACCTTGATGTAAAATAGTAATATTCAACACCAATTCAAAAAGATCTTTGGTGTTGATTTAAATCTAAGTACGTTTAATATGAATGAGGGTGTCAAACGGAAATATTTAACTTCCAAATACAAAAACACGGATTGAGTGTTATTTTCATGCATGTAGCATTTATGTTGCTAGTAATTATGCCCAAGTATAGTACCTTGGTGACAAAATATTTTAGCCTCTCTCCTTAACGAAGGCAATCTCTACCCACAAGCATTTAGATCTCTATCAATCTTTTTGAACTTCCATCCCCTTCCGTCTCTCAAGCTCCATGAAAGATCACAAAGTTTAGTGAATTCAGTGGGCCGGGGGACGATTCCCTTCCAGAACTACATCAACAAAATAAAAGAAGTATGTCTCCCTTGTATACTTTGGAAACAAAATTAATTAAGAAAAAAGATCTAAATTAAAATCTTAGTAACCATATAAATAATTGCAATCAGTATAATCGATCAAGTTGAGCTCTTGTTCTAAATGCGATTAGATCATGAATGCTGTCAATTGAGACGCGTTGACATACACTCTGGCCATTGGCCACAAGCATATTTTCGAGCAACATGCAAGGTCGAAAGTTAGCACTCATAATTTCTCCGCTTGGTAACCATTTAGCATAACCACCATAGAATCCAGTTCCTTTTCAAATTGGAGCAAGTTGGAATTTTTCCTTTCGAGCCAAGTGCGTTAACACATATCAACCGCATTGGAAGAAAGAGGAAGAGTCCCCTTCAATTATAACTGATGTGGCTGATGGAGCCACATAGATAATCATGGCAAAATCAACCAAGCGGCACGGGCATATCTGCCCCGACTCCTTCAAATAAGCCGCAATGGTCCTGACTCCTTTAAGTTGGCCCCGTATCTGCCCGACCCCTCCACATCGGCCTCGTGTGGCTCCGGCGGTCCTCTGCGGCCTCGGCCTCTCCGAGTCAGTCGAGGCGGTCCCGACCTCTCCGAGTCGGCCCCATGTTTGCCCATCGATGAGACCAGGCTCACCTACCGACTGGCCTCGTCGATCGATGGGACCTGGCCCACCAACCGCCAGCTCCCCCTCTCTGATGGGACAAAGCCTACCGACCAGCCCAAACTCACGTAACTTCCACGTGCTCCGCGAACATTCCCTTCTCACGGAACTTCATGTGGCTAATCCCCAGGCAAATATCAAATGCCTATAAAAGGGTAAGTCAACTCGAAGCCCAGGTATGTGAACACATGTGCTTACCTACACTACAACCCCAGAAAAAACTCCAACTCTCGGAGCTTTTTCTGCCTCTAAGGAGCTCTCTCGAGCTCCCCTTCGGCTGTGACCTCGGTTGCTAACTTGGGCGTTGGAGGGTCCCTACCGGAGCTCCCTCCGGTCTTGAGACTTCTTGCAGGTTATCCATCTTGGCAAGGACCTCATCAGCAAGCGGACACATCTTTCCGGCGTCTAAGTTCGGCGATCGGGCGTCATCAGATTAGCACACCAGGAAGAGGGGTGGAGAAGGAAGACGAACCCCATAGCATCCGCTCGCGAACGTTCCCCCCTCTATCCATTGAGCAATGGTGGTGACACGGGCATAAGACGCCTCCTCCAGTTACCCTAAGGGGCATCCCCCACCAACTAGGCAGTAAGAAGTCAACCTTCCTATTGCCGACTCTCCAGTCGTTCGCACACCACTAGATGCAGCTACTTCAACTGATCAGCTGGCGGCACTTGCTCAACAAGTCCAAGCCCTCACTGCTATGGTCCACGAACTCCAGAAGCAATAGTCCGTGGCCACCCAACACCAGACTGCTCCACCGCCTATTAGCTAGCAGTCTACGAGGAGAAGATACCCCAGCGAGAGGCTGGCCATCGTCGAGTCTCTCCCGGAAGACATCGTCGGGAGCCCTTTAAGAGGCCGCATTCTCCTGACCGTGACCTGAGCAAGTTCTCCCTAGAGCCTCGGCACTAGGAAGAACCAAAATGGAGGTCTCACCTCCCGCATTCTTTCCCATCCTATTCTTCATCATCCTCCAAGCCATCCAAGAGGGTGCCGGCAATCAGCTGCCAGGCGGAGGAGCACCTAGACGAGTACCACCGACGGCTGGATGAACTTGCTAGAAAAATTAATAATCAGCCAGAGGAGGAGTATGACACCCGTCCTCCTTACACCCGCCGAATATTGGAGGAGCCCGTACCCTTCAGATTCTACCTTCCTCAACTAGATCCATATGACTGTACGATAGATCCCCTTGATCATCTCGAAAGTTACAAAGCACTCATGCATGTCTAGGAGGCTACAGACACCCTCTTGTGCAAGGATTTTCCCGCCACTCTACGGAAAGCCACCCACGCCTGGCACTCTCGTCTATTCCCTCACAGCATTGATTCCTTCCGAGAGCTGGAAAGGGTGTTTTTGGCGCACTTCGACGCTTGTCGAAGGATCCTGAGGGTCGTAGATAGCCTATTCTCCATACTTCAAAAGGAAGGAGAGTCACTTCGGGACTTTGTAGCCCGATTTAAGACCGCTGCCCTCGAGGTCTACCACCTGGACGACGCGGTGGCAACTTTGGCGTTAAAGCGGAGACTCCTCCCTTCCCACTTCACCTTCTCCCTGGACAAGAAGCCTTCCAGATCCTACTCCGACCTCCTTCTTCGGGCATAGAAATACATCTACACGGATAAGGCTGATCTTACCTGCCGGGAGTCTGTGAGAGGATCCAGCCGAAAGCCTGCCCGTCCCAAGCTGAGCGGACCCTCTCTCCCCTGGAAGCCTGAGCTGCCTCGCCGATCAGATAACAGGCGTCGAAGTCTCACCCCTCTAGAAAGTGAGCTCACGCCTCTCCTTGCCCCTCGCTCTCATATCCTCATGGAGATTGAAGGCGAGCCCTAGCTTCAGCGCCCCCTTCCTATGAAGAAAGACCTTCCTCGCGACAAAAGCCGCTACTGCCGCTTCCATAGGGACTAGGACCATGACACTAATAATTGTTGCAGCCTAAAGTGCGCCATCGAGGAGCTCATCCAGCGGGGCTACCTTGGGAAGTATGTCCAGAAGGCGCCCCCGCCGGTGCCGGCTCTCATGGGGCCTCCACCTGCTCAAGCTACTATCGATAATGCCCCAATGGAGCGAACAGTAGGAATGGTGTCCTAGGGGGCAGCCTCTTCATCCAAGCGGCTAGGAGGGAGAAATGTCGAACAATGTAATTCCCCGAGGGGGGTCAGTGGTAGTAGAAAATGTAAACAATGAAGGCATCGTCGTCTTGATGACGATTGCGAAACACCTGTAAAGAGGATCTTAGTTGATAGTGGCAGCTCAGCTGACATCCTTACTTACGATGCATTTGTTAGGATCAGCTTGTCTGTTGATTCTCTCCAGCCCGTAGCGGCTCCTCTAGTTGGATTCACAGGAGACTCGATGAGGGTAGAAGGTGAAATCTCCTTACCAGTGATAGCCGGAACGCCACCTTACCAGAGCATGGTCGTCATGAGGTTCCTAGTCGTATGAGTTCCCTTGGCGTACAATGTCATTCTCGGGCGACCGGGCCTCAATCTTCTAAATGCGGTCATCTCCACCAAGCGACTACTCGTGTAGTTCCCCATCAGTGACGGGGTCAGTGAAATGCGGGGTGAAGTCAGCCCGGTCCTGCCCTGCTACCATGCGGCTTTGAGTCCTTAGAAGGCCGAGCTGGCTTCAGAAGCACCCGACCCCAGGGAGTCCAGCAAGGGAGGAGAGCCGACCGAGTGGCTCTTGACTTTTCCACTAAGAAATGACCCGGCAAAGACGGTGTGCATCGGCAGACTTCTTCCTCCGGAGGACCGTGATCGCCTTTTGACCTTCCTATGGGCTAACTCGGACATATTCGCTTGGTCGGCATCTGACATGCCCGATATTCCTCCAGAGGTAATCACCCATAAACTCAACATTGACCCAAAGTACCATCTGATTCTCTAGAGAAAGAGAAGCTTCACTCCTGAGCGGCAAAGAGCTATCGACGAGGAGGTCAGCAAGTTGCTCGCCCCCGGCCATATTCGAGAAGCACATTATCCAAGCTAGTTGGCCAACATGGTTATGATCCAAAAAGCAAATGGGAGCTAGACGATCTGCATCGACTTCACCGACCTCAACAAGGCATGCCCAAAAGACAGCTTCCCTCTGCCCCAGATCGATCAGCTGATGGACTCAACCTCCAGCCATGAGCTTCTTAGCTTCACGGATGCCTTCTCTGGGTACAACCAAATAAAAATGGACCCAAGTGACGAGGAGCGAACTTCTTTCATGACCAAGAAGGGCATTTATTGTTACAAAGTAATGCCCTTTGGCCTCAAGAATGCGGGAGTGACTTATCAAAGATTGATGAATAGAGTCTTCCAAGACCAACTGGGCCAGAACATGAAAGTCTATATGGATGACATGCTGACAAAGAGCGCCCACGCCTCTGACCATGTCTCTGATTTGGAGGAGACCTTTAACAACCTTCATCATTTTCAAGTCAAGTTGAACCTGAAGAAGTGCACCTTCGGCATCACGACGGGTAAGTTCTTTGGTTTCATGGTGACCCAACGAGGGATTGAGGCGAACCCAAAAAAATTAGCGCCATCCTCGACATGAGGCCGCCGACCTGCAAGAAGGAGGTGCAGCGGCTCACCGGAAGGGTGGTGGCCCTAAGTTGTTTTCTTTCCAAGTCAGCCGAAAGGTGCCTGCCCTTCTTCAAAGCCCTGTGGAAGGTCAATGGGTTTGAGTGGACAGACGGTTGTCAAAAGGCCTTCGAAGGATTAAAAGCATTCTTGTCCTCCCCGCCGCTCCTATCGAAGCCGAAGGATGGGGAGAGTCTTTTCTTTATCTCGCTGCCTCCTCAGAAGCCGTCAGCTCCGTTTTGGTGCGTCTCGATGCCGAAAAAACCCAGAAGCCTATCTATCATGTAAACAAAGTGCTCCACAATGCAGAAGTCAGGTACTCCAAGATAGAAAAGATCATTTTTACCCTGATCGTCTCTGCCCGGCGTCTGCGTCCATATTTTCAGGCTCATCTCATTGTGGTGCTCACGGACCAGCCCCTCCAAGCCATTTTGGCTCGTCCGGACACCTCAGGCCAACTTGCCAAATGGGCCGTCAAGATGGGAGAGTTCGACCTTTCTTTCCAAGCAAGGCCGGCTTTGAAGTCCCAAGACCTGGCCGATTTCCTGGTTGAGTGCACCTGGGCAAAGGAATCAACCGAGGAGATTTCCGTGAAGCAACTTGATGCTGAGCCGGGCGACGGCAAAGAATTTTGGATCCTTCATGTTGACAGCGCCTCGAACTCCCAAGGAAGTGGTGCCGGCCTCATCCTCACTGGCCCGGAGGGAGAAAAGGTGGAGTATGTCCTTCGGTTTCTGTTCAAAGCTACGAATAACCAGGCTGAGTATGAGGCTCTGTTGGCAGGGTTGAGGCTGGCCTAGGAGTTTGGAGTAAGGTGGCTCAGAGCCTTCACCGATTCACAACTCGTCTCCGAGCAAATCAACAGGGAGTACGAGGCGCAGGACCCCACCATGGCCCAGTACTTGGGCAAGGTTCAGCTCTTAGTTTCCCCACTAACTTACTTCAGCATCAGCTATATCCCTCAGAGCAAGAATGCCAAAGCTGACACCCTTTCCCGCTTGGCCACCTCAACTGACGGTATCACGAGGGATGCCTATATCGAGCAACTAGAGAGACCCAGCATTGAAGACAAAGAGGAAGTCCTCCCGCTCATCCAAAAGCCGACTTGGATGGACGCCTACATCTATTACCTCACGGATGACACTCTCCCCACTGACCATGGGGAAGCTAGGTTGCTTAAATGGAGAGCCTTCAAGTTCACCCTCCTAGATGGGCATCTATACAGAAGGTCATTCTCCTACCCCCTGCTAAAATGTATGGGACTTGCTGATGCTGACTAGATTCTCAGGGAAATCCATGAAGACATCTGCGGAAATCACCTAGGGGGTAGGTCGCTGGCCCAAAAGGTCCTCCGTCATGGCTACTTTTGGCTCACCATGAAAGAAGACACCGCTAAGCTGGTTCAAAAGTACGATGGCTACTAGCATCACGCGTATATCTAGCGTCAGCCATCCTCTCCTTTGAGCTCGCTCTCGACCCCATGGCCCTTTGCCCAATAGGGGACGGACATCCTCGGACCATTCCCCCCGGCCTCAGGCCAACAGAGATTTCTGCTTGCCGCCATCGACTACTTCACCAAGTGGGTCGAAGTCGAAGCACTAGCCAAATCACTGAGAGCAAAGTCAAGGCCTTCTTCTGGAAGTCTATCATATGCCGCTTCGGACTGCCTCACACCATCGTCACTAATAACAGCCGACAATTCGATAATAGCACATTCAAGACTTTCTGCGTCGAGCTGGGCATCCGTCACCGATTTACCTCCGTCGGCCATCCGTAGACTAATGGGGAGGCCGAGATCATGAATCGCACTATCCTTAGGGGACTCAGAACTCAGCTAGATGGATCCAAAGGCTGATAGGTGGAAGAGCCCCCCAGCATGCTATGGGCGTACCACATGACTCCAAGGGCTCCGATAGGTGAGACCCCCTTCAGCCTCGTCTTTGGGTTCAAGGCGGTCATCCCCGTCAAAATCAGCCTGTCGAGCCCGCGCGTGGAGTCCTACAGCGAAGAAGGCAACTCCGCCCTGATAAGAGCCAACCTTGACTTTATTGATGAGGTGCATGATCGAGCATGGCTATGAATGGTAACCTTCCGTCAGTGGGTGGCCAAGTATTACAATGCTCGGGTGCGTCCCAAAGTGTTCCGCCCGGAGATCTGGTTCTCAGGAAGGCCGAGGTATCCAAGCCAACAGAGGGGGGCAAACTATCCCCCAATTGGGAAGGTCCTTACCACGTTACTGAGACGCTTCACCAGGGGGCATACCGAATCAAAGAGCTCAATGGCCGACCCATCCCGCGTACCTGGAATGCAAACAACCTTCGCCAGTACTATCAATAGTGTATCTCCCCATATGATTGGCAATAAAGGATTTTCCTTCAACACCACACTCGGTTCTTCCTTATGCTCGAGGACCTATTCTCAAAGAAGGAGCTCACCGGCATCGGGGCTAATGGGACACCACTCAGCCCGGCAAGGAGATACCCCCAAGTCAGTTCAAATCCCTAACAGCTCAGTACTCGGTCGAGTCATCCCTCGGGCCAGCACACAAACCCCCGAGGTGGTTCAAAAGGTGCTCACCGGAATCGTTGCTAATGGGACACCACTCGGCCCGGCAAGGAGATGCCCCGAGTCGGTTCAAGTCCCTAATAGCTCCGTATCTGGTCGAGTCGCCCCTCGGGCCGGCACACAAACCCCCAAGGTGGTTCAAAAGGAGCTTGCCAGCATCACGGCAAACGGAACACCACTCGGCCTGGCAAGGAGATGCCCCTGAGTCGGTTCAAGTCCCTAACAGCTCCATACCCGGTTGAGTCGCCCCTCGGACCGGCACATAAACCTCCGAGGTAGTTCAAAAGGAGCTCGCCAGCATCACGGCTAACGGGACACCACTCGGGCTAGCAAGAATATGCCCCCGAGTCGGTTCAAGTCCCTAACAGCTCCATACCCGATTGAGTCGCCCCTCAGGCCGGCACACAAACCCCCGAGGTGGTTCAAAAGGAGCTCGCCAGCATCGCAGCTAATGGGACACCACTCGACCTAGCAAGGAGATGCCCCCAAGTCGGTTCAAGTCCGTAACAGCTCCGTACTCGATCGAGTTGCCCCTCGGGCCGGCACACAAACCCCCAAAGTGGTTCAAAAGGAGCTCGCCGGCATCGTGGCTAATGGGACACCACTTGGCCCGGTAAGGAGATGCTCCCGAGTCAGTTCAAATCCCTAACAGCTCTGTACCCGGTTGAGTCGCCCCTTGAGCCGGCATACAAACCCCCGAGGTGGTTCAAAAGGAGCTTCCCGGCATCATGGCTAATAGGACACCACTCGGCCCGGCAAGGAGATGCCCCCGAGTCGGATCAAGTCCCTAACAGCTCTGTACCCGATCGAGTCGCCTCTCGAGCTGGCACACAAACCTCCAAGGTGGTTCAAAAGGAGCTCACCGGCATCGCAGTTAACGGGACACTACTTGGCCTGGCAAGAAGATGCTCCCGAGTCGGTTTAAGTTCCTAACAGCTTTGTACTCAGTTGAGTCGCCCCTCGGGCCAGCACACAAACCTTCGAGGTGGTTCAAAAGGAGCTCGTCAGCATCGTGGCTAACGGAACACCACTCGGCCAGACAAGGAGATGCCCCCGAGTCGGTTCAAGTCCCTAACAGCTTCGCACCCGGTCAAGCTGCCCCTCGGGCCGGCACACAAACCTCCGAGATGGTTCAAAAGGAGCTCGCCGGCATCGCAGCTAACGGGACATCACTCGGCCCGGCAAGGAGATGCCCCTAAGTTGGTTCAAGTCCCTAACAGCTCCGTATCTGATCGAGTCGCACCTCGGATCGGCACACAAACCCCCGAGATGGTTCCAAAGGAGCTCGTCAACATCGCGGCTAATGGAACACCACTCGGCTCGGCAAGGAGATGCCCCCGAGTCGATTCATGTCCCTAACAGCTCCATACCCGATCGAGTCGCCCCTCGGGCCGGCACACAAACCTCCAAGGTGGTTCAAAAGGAGCTTGCCAGCATCGCAACTAATGGGACACCACTCGGCCCGGCAAGGAGATGCCCCTGAGTCGGTTCAAGTCCCTAACAGCTTCGTACCCGGTTGAGTCACCCTTTGTGCCGACACACAAACCTTCGAGGTGGTTCAAAAGGAGCTCGTCGGCATCGCTTCTAATGGGACACCACTCGGCCCGGCAAGGAGATGCCTCCTAGTCGGTTCAAGTCCCTAACAGCTTCGTACCCGATCGAGTTGCCCCTTGGATCAGCATATAAACCTCCAAGATGGTTCAAAAGGAGCTCGCCAGCGTCGCAGCTAATGGGACACCACTCGGCCTGGCAAGGAGATGCCTCCGAGTCGGTTTAAGTCCCCAACAGCTTTGTACCCAATTGAGTCACCCTTCGGATCAGCACACAAACCCCCGAGATGGTTCAAAAGGAGCTCGCTGCCATCGTGGCTAACCGGATACCACTCGGCTCGGCAAAGAGATGCCTCCGAGTCGGTTCAAGTCCCTAACAGCTCCATACCCGGTCGAGTCGCCCCTTGGGTCGGCACACAAACCTCCGAGGTGGTTCAAAAGGAGCTCGCTGGCATCGCGGCTAATGGAACTCCACTCGGCTCGGCAAGGAGATGCCTCTGAGTCAGTTAAAGTCCCTAACAACTTCATGGATCCAGCATACAAACCCTCGAGGTGGTTCGTGGATCCAGCAACCTTGTATCCATTTAAGCTGTCCTCTAAGCTCGCGTGCGAGTCCCTAAGATGGTTCTAAAGGCCGTCCAGGCGTATCTAGATTCTCCTGCATCCGGTGATAAACTATCTTGCTTACCCAGCCGGGGACCTAGTGGACAACAAGCTTGATTGGCGGCACGAGCCTTGGTGGATCTGTTCGTTCACAGTCGAGCCTAAGTCTATGATTATGGCGGCATCACAAATATACGAAACAATCTCAAAGAGAAAGGAAGAACACTTTGAAGAAAAAATTCTTTTCCTTTTATTGATTTCCTTGAAGATTACAAAACCCGACCCGAAGCCGGTTACAAAGCAAAAGGAAAGATACAAAAGTAAAAGATACAAAAATTCCTAGCTCAGGGTCCGCTAGGTCCTGATTCTCCCCCGGTCGCCTCCTCCTTCAATTCCTCGCCATCCAGATCCCCGGGTCGGATCACTTCAAGGTCAGAGCTATTAATGTTGAAGACCTCAGACATCTTCGGCTTGCATCGGTCGAAACCTTCCCGTAGGCATCAATGCTGGCTTCAATTACCTCTCGCTAAAACTTTGATGATGCTCTAAATTCAGCGACAGCATTGTCGGCCCGAGCCTCAGCCTCCCTGGCTTGCGCCTCGGCTTCCCTGGCCTGGCTCTCGGCCTCCTCGGCATGGGCCCCGACATTCTGAGCTTGGGCCACTGCTCCAGCCTGACTATGTTCGGCTTCAACCACCGCCATCTCAGCCGCGGCGGCGCTCTCCACGGCGGCATGGGTCTCATCCGTCGCCGCGTTGGCTCGATCCTCTGCATGCTTCAGCTGGCGGACCAACTCTTCTATTCTCATCCTGACCGATTGCAACCTGGCCGAGACTAGCGCCAACTTAGCTTTGGCCGCGGAGGCTCGGCCATGCTCAATCACCACTCGGCTCTCCGCCTCCTTAAGTTTGCCGCCCAGATCGTTCTCCCGGGCCTTGGCTTCCTCTTGCTATTGAGCAAGCTTCTCGGTCAGCTCCTTGCACTACCCTTTGAATTTGTCCATCCTCTCCTGGGAGCACGTAAGCAAGTCACCCAACCGGGCCACCGCCTCGCGGAGAGCAAAGACCCTGTTGGCCATCTACACCAACCGGTTTGTTAGCTACATGTTAAGTTAAGTGCATGTAAAGGAGAGCTAGGGTGAAGAGTCACCTGGAGCACTGACACGAAAGTCATATCGAGGATCCCGGCGATGGATTGTTGTTCATCTACGCATTGATTCGCGGTGACCGTAGCTTCGATAGCAAGTACACCACCTCCCCAGCGTCTTCCAGGGAGGATAGTCTGGACGTCGGCCCCTAGGGACGTCTCGGCACCTTCTCGATCGCCCGCTGGGCCGAGGCACGTATCGATGACCGAGATGAGCTCCCCGGCTCGGCCCTATTTTTGCCAGCCATTGTCGCCCCGGCATCAACCGCCCTTTCTACCTCCCCCTCTTCGGCTGTTGGGGGAGTCCCTTCCGCCTCTAGCTCAGAAGGAACCGGGAGGCCTCTTCATTATCCGCTTGCCCCACCACGGTCGGCTCCGTAGCGACGGGGACTTCTGTTTTGGGGTCCAAATCCATCACTACTGTTTTGGTGGCAGCTAGAATTTCCCCCTTCGGCGCTGCTAGGAGGGGCCGGCTGGCCACCCTCTGCTGTCCCGGCTTCGGCCGGGCCAAGGACCGCTACCTCCACTGGCGCCCCTCTAGCCAGCTCCTCCGATGGAGCCGTCTCCGCCTGAGGCGCGAAAGCCTCTAGAAATCGGGCCGGCTCGGCCTGGGCTTTCTTTCGTGCCCTCTTGGCTGGCCTCACTTCCTCGCCGGCCGCTTGCCTCTTCTGGCGCATGGCAGCTTCCAGCTTCTCGGCAGGAATCTTCATTGCTGCACAAATTCAGGCATTAGTTAAAAATATGTAATACAACGCCGGGCTGGGGACGAGAAGGACAGGTTTTCATGCTCACCAACCATCGGGGCCAGTTCGGCCTCGTATAGGTTCTCCTCGACCAATAACTCCTTATAGGAGGGGATCTCATAGGATGTTAAGTGGTAGAAAAGCTCCTCGTCCTACTCGCCACGGCTGAGTTTTTGTTAGGGCTGACGTCGGGCTCTCTCCACTCGGCCCTTACCCCCTCCACATGGGCATACAGAAACCAGGATTTCCATCCCCTAACCTTGGATGGAAGACGCAAAGGGAGGGCTCTACCCGGCCTAGCGGTGAATACTCACCAGGCCTCCTCACTATGGTGGCGGAGCTTGTAGAAGGCTTGAAATAGGGAAAGCCTAGCCTCTGAGCCTTGGAAGAAGCTAAGTACGACAAAGGCGCAGATGATCCGAATCGAGTTCAGAGTCAGCTATGCAGGTACTAACCTATATCTATCTAACAGATTCAGGAAAAAAGGATGAAATGGAAGGCACAGTCCGAACCGAAAGAACTCCTCATACAGAGCAACCCGATCGGGAAGGTGGGAGTTTACTTTGTCCTCGGGTCCTGGCACGGACAGACGGATAAAACTAGGGACCTTATACCTATTCCTAAGGTCCTCTACTTCCTTGGGGGTCATGGTAGAGGCCACCCCTCCGGCCTTGCCGAGTCAAGACTGGCTGCCGGAGGAGGCACCGGATGGTTGGAGGATATAGGGATTGCTTTATACCCCGGCTTCGAATCGCCTCGCTCGAGATCTCACCATGTGGCCCGCGGTTGCTGCACCAGGTGTCCAACTGTCGGTGATCTCGCCTGCGCCCGAGGTGCACCGCCTTGGTTCTGCCCGAGGAGCGGGATCTCTGGCCAATGATGATGTGTGAAGAGCAGGAAAGCAATGATGGTGCCTACCCTTTTTCCCATCCTTCGAGAGGTGCCCTCTCGGAATGCCCGGTGCTGACATCAATCCCCACCTTCTGCTTGATTGCGGAAGATTTTTCAAGCGACATTGCCTAGGAAGAGCGCGCCAGCTCCCCACTATTAAAGGTACCCCATAATTGGCAATCATTTTGAATTTTTGCGCTCCTTTCGCCCAAGGGTCAACAGGTATGTGGCCCTTCGCGCTCAGGAGCGGGGGAGCATCTGATGTGGCTGATGGAGCCACGTG
The DNA here is from genome assembly GCA_900491605.1 of Calamus simplicifolius. Taxonomy (NCBI): domain Eukaryota; kingdom Viridiplantae; phylum Streptophyta; class Magnoliopsida; order Arecales; family Arecaceae; genus Calamus; species Calamus simplicifolius. The sequence goes on from UESW01004847.1 coordinate 601,042, forward strand.
GATAATCACGGCAAAATCGATCAAGTAGCACGAGCATATCTGCCCCGACTCCTTCAAATAAGCTGAGACGGTCCCGACTCCTTCAAGTTGGCCCCGTGTCTGCCCTGACCCCTCCACGTCGATCTCATGCGGCCCCAGCGGTCCTCTGCAGCCCCGGCCTCTCTGAGAGGGCCGAGGTGGTTCCGACTTCTTCAAGTCGGCTCCGGTCTACCCTGGCTCCTCCACGTCAGCCCCATACGGCCCTGACCTCTTCGAGTCAGCCGAAGCGGCTCCGACTTTCCCAAGTCGGTCCCATCCGCCAGGCCCACCAACTTTCTGATGTGCGCAGCCTGACACAGCCAGGCCCACCTACTATCTGGCCACGCCATCGATGGACCAAGCCCACCTACCGATTGGCACCGTCGACCGATGGGACCAGGCCCACCAACCGCCAGCTCTCCCTTTTCGATGGGACAAAGCCTACCGACCAGTCCAAACTCACGTAACTTCCACATGCTCCGCGGACATTCCCTTCTCACGGAACTTCATGTGGCTAATCCCCAGGCAAATATCAAATGCCTATAAAAGGGTAAGTCAACTCGAAGCCCAGGTATGTGAACACAAGTGCCCACCTACACTACAACCCCAGAAAAAACTCTAACTCTCAAAGCTTTTTCTGCCTCTAAGGAGCTCTTTCGAGCTTCCCTTCAGCTGCGACCTCGGTTGCTAACTTGGGCGTCGAAGGGTCCCTACCGAAGCTCCCTCTTGTCTTGGGACTTCTTGCAGGTCATCCATCTTGGCAAGGATCCCATCAGCAAGCGAACACATCATGTCTAAGTTCGATGATTGAGCGTCATCAATAACCATGCAACCATCCATGTTCACCACATCGGTGCAATATCAGTCGGACCATTTCCCATCCTATCTTCTTTAGCATACAATGGCTGCCCAAATTTCCAGGGCACAGACTTTTCCTAGAGTATTTCGATGGAGGTTAATATGATAAAGAAGAGAAAAAGGAAGGAAAATAGTTGTATGAATTTTTATAATTGGATGAAAGAAAAAAAAATCAATCAACGGTGTTAAATTTTTAGGTCCCTTTCATTAATTTTTAATTGATTAAATTTTTCTATCCCTAATTTGAAATAAAAAAATAATAATTTTTATTTTATCTTTTTAGTTTTATTCTTATAAATTAATTTATTTTTTTAAAAAAATATGCTTTAAATTTATATCTTCCATTCATTCATCTTCTTTCTTTTTCCAAAGATCGAGACAAATCCTAAGCCTACGTTTGGATGAAGAGAAAAGTAGAGAGAAAAAAATTAGTGAAAAAACAGAAAGAAAAATAAAATTTATCTTATTTGGATGGAGAGAAAAGTAGGATGAGAAAAAACTAGAGAAAAAAACGGATGGGCTCTACCTAAAAGTGATTTCGAAAAGAAACTCAAAGATGCTTTTTTTATTTTTTTTATTGACTCTTTCAAGAAAAAAATTGATATAATTTTAATTATTTATAATGAAAGCATTATTATTATAATAAAATATTAATTTTTTTATTTTAATCCCATTCATCCAAAAAAAAGAAAAAAAAAAATTTTCTCTCAAATTTTTTTTCCTACTTTTTCTCTCTGTTCAAACAGAGCATAAGAGACATGATGATAGATATATCGCGGAAGAAACAACCAAAGTTTGGACCTTAAACTATTGGCTATATCCACTTGCATGAGGAAAATATTACAGACAGGAACGTGAGGACAACGAGACGAGGTAAGGAATTAAATTATAGGCCCAATCTGTTCAATTATTTGCACCCTCGCTCAACTATATTCCTCTACGTATGGGAGAGTAGTCGATGAAAGGAAGGCTCCTTCGGGAACCTTTAAATAACTCCCCGTGCCCCGGCCTCCTCCCACGCCTCGCGGTGGTCCGATTAACTTAATTGTGAGATAAAATTTTATGGTTCTTCTATCCTCCAGATGGAGGAAAAGACCGCCAGATCGACGGCAGAGATCGGATTCGTGATCGAGGCGGAGGCGGCGGCGGCGATGATGGAGGAAACGGGCATCGCCGCCGCGCCGGAGCTGCTGCGGCGCTGGTCCCCGCAACCCTCAGACTGGCCCGTCCGCCCATCTCGAACTTCCCGGTAGGGGCCGTCGGACTCGGGACGAGCGGCCGAATCTACGTCGGGGTGAACGTGGAATTCCCCGGGCTGCCGCTCCACCACTCCATCCACGCCGAGCAGTTCCTGGTCACCAACGCCGCCGTCCACGGCGAGTCTGGGATCCGGTGCATCGCCGTCTCCTCCGCCCCTTGCGGCCACTGCCGCCAGTTCCTCCAGGAACTTCGCGGGGCGGCGGAGATCCAGATCCTCGTCACCTCCGACGGCCTCGGCTCCGCCTTCTTTCCCCTCTCCTCCTTCCTCCCCCGCCCGTTCGGCCCGCCCGATCTCCTCCACAAGGACCATCCCCTCCTCCTCGAGCCCCACGACAATAAGATTGCCCTTCTCGACGATCAGGAAGCCGACGCCGGCGGCAGCGAGGAGATATGCAACGGGATCACGGGACGATTGGAGAAGAGGCTGAGGGCGGCGGCGGAAGGGGCGGCGAGGGCGTCTCACGCGCCCTACAGCAAGTGCCCGGCGGGGTTCGCGGTGGCGGACGGGGAGGAGAGAGTGCATGCGGGGTCTTACGAGGAGTCAGCGGCGTACAACCCGAGCCTGGGGCCGATGCAGGCCGCGGTGGTGGCGCACATCGCAGCTGGCAGCGGTGCCGGAAGACGGGACATGTACGGGTTCGTGGCGGCTGCGCTGGTGGAGGCGGAGGGGGTGGCGGTGTCGCACGAGGCGACGGCGAGGGTCTTCCTGGCAGCGGTGGCGCCGGGGGCTCAGCTCAAGGTCTACCGTTTCCGCCCCTCCGTCGCCGCGTAGACGGCGATTTCTCTACGCCAGGGTCCGTTGCCTCTGGAGTCTGGACAAGATGACGTCGACGATGATTATAAAATGGACAGCTGGGATTAGAAGAAACTTGCAATGAGGAGGTTATTTTCACTCTTTTATAGTTATATACCCACTGTTATATTAATTAAACCTATATATATCCCAATTAGCTGACTGTGATGCTCTTTTCAATTAGTTTTACATCGAATAACTATAAAAAAAAATTTATTATTAAGATAAATAAAATATCAATTGAAATCATTTTGAGCTGCGATAGTCTAAATTAGTATGCACCTTACTCCTCTTGATTTCTTGTAACGAATACTCTTTCATGAAGTATATATTGTGTAACAATCAATGTCTTCAAGGATAAGACAGGAAAATTGAATGAATAGCCTTCAATGCTTTCATTTTGGAAGGCAATTGATGAGGCCAATTGACCCCATGAAAAATAAAATTTTTTGGACGACCCCAAAGGCCAATAGACTCCAGCGCCGACCGCCAGCGTCGGCCTCTAGCGACGGCCTCCAGCGCCAGCCTTCAGCGCTAGCCAAAGGCCGACATACTCTAACGCCAGCTCCAGCGACGGCCTCCAGCGCCAGCCTTCAGCACTAGCCAAAGACCGACAGACTCTAACGCCAGCTCCAGCGATGGCCTCCAGCGCCGGCCGCCAGCGTCGGCCTCCTCGTCGACCTCGTCGGCCTCCAGCACCGGCCGCCAGCGTCGCCTCCTCGTCGGCCTCCAACGTCGGCCTCCATCGCCGGCCTCCAAGGCCGGCACATCAAAGGCGGACACCTGCCAAGACCGGTGTCTCCAAGCTAGCTGGCCCCGATGCATTCCCAGCCGGCCCCGACACATTCCCAGCCGGCCCAGGCGTCCCCAAGCTAGCCGGCCCCAGCGTCCCCAAGCTGACCGGCCCTGTCACATTCCCAGCCGGCCACAGCGTGTCCAAGCTAGCCGGCCCCGGCACATTCCTAGCCGACCCCGGCGTCTCCAAGCTGACCGGCCCCGGCACATTCCCAGCCGGCCACGGCGTGTCCAAGCTAGCCGGCCCCGGCACATCCCTAGCCGGCCCCGGCGTCTCCAAGCTAGCCGGCCCCGGCACATTCCTCGCCGGCCCCGGCGTCCCCAAGCTAGCCGGCCCCAGCACATTCCTAGCCGGCCCCGGCGTCTCCAAGTTGACCGGCCTCGGCACATTCCCAGCCAGTCACGGCGTGTCCAAGCTAGCCGGCCCCGGCGTCTCCAAGCTAGCCGACCCCAGCACATCCCTAGCCGGCCCCGGTGTCTCCAAGCTAGCCGGCCCTGGCACACTCCCAGCCGGCCACGGCGTGTCCAAGCTAGCCGGCCCCGGCGCATTCCCAGCCGGCCCCGGCACATTCCCAGCCGACCACGGCGCGTCCAAGCTAGCCGGCCCCCGGCACATCCCTAGCCGGCCCCGACGTCTCCAGTCCCGCCGAGTCGGCTAAGGCCTTCCCCGGCCAGCCGGACTCGGCCCCGTCGTCTCCAATCTTGCCGAGCCGGCCAAGGCCGTCCCCGGCCGGCCCGACTCGGCCCCGTCGTCTCCAAGTCCGCCGATTCGGCCCCGCCCCAGCACTGCCTTGCCAGCTGGATGGGCCCCGGCCATCTCAGGTCGACCCAGCTCGGCCCTGACAAGACGGGACCCCCCGGTTCCCGCCAGATCAGCCCCAGCGGTTCAGAAGAAAAACACCTCTCTGACGCGCGCCACCCGACAACGTCAGACGCACGACGTGCGCCGCCCAACAGCCCAGCTGCTGATGGGACGTAACCCACCAACCAGCCTAGATTCACGCAACGGCTCAACAGACCTTCTGACTTCATGAAAACCCACGTGATGGTGCCAGCGTCAACCCCTATAAAAGGGTAAATTACGTCAAGAACCAGGTAACACACATTTTACGCACTTGATGCCCTAATTCTCAAAGGAACTACCTGATCCTTCTGAGACCTCTCCCTCCTTAAGAACTCTCTGGAGCTCCTTCTCTACTGTGACCTCTGTCACTAACTTGGGCGTCGGAGGGTCCCACCGGAGAACCCTCTCCGATCTTGGGACTTCTTTGCAGGCAACCCGGTAAAGAAGAAGAGCCTCCATTCCCGACGTCCAGGAGGGATGATCGAGCGTCATCAGCAACGATGATCATACTCCACATTATCATCTCTCATCATAGTCTTTCACTTCAACAAGGAATCATATGAGATGAATGAATCCAAGGCTGTGAAAAAAAATATAAAATAGTACTCTGAAGAGAGGGATGTTGTGTCTTTTTCTGGAGCACGAATCATGGTTGGGATTCTGTTTTGAATGATAGGTATCCAGCGAATCTATTAGCATAAGTAAATCATGTTCTATAAACTAATCAAAACAAATAATATTAACTCAATCATTAAACTGAGCTCTTGGTGATTAACAAACATATTTGTTAATGTTGTTTCAGCTCTCTTCTAGGCTGAGAGTGGTGCCCCACATCGCTTTGTTTGTTCATCCCTATCTCATCAACTAAGGCTGGCTGAGAGCCCATGCCGGGCCTGAGGGGTTCCTCTTGTGTCCTAAACGTCAATTTCCCCACAACATCAGTGGATCACTAATTAGAGCTAATTCAAAACCAACAAGAACAGCTTACACCCCCCTGGGTCCGAAACAGAAACTGAGAAAAGACCATATCAAAGAAACTGAGAAAAGACCTCAATGATATAATAATACTCCAACCCCGTGCCAGTAACACTAATTCGCTAACAAATTATCTTTACAACATGTAACCCTTCGTTTTTTTCTGGCTTAATTAAATTCGGTAGCGATTAAAATTCTATATTCTAAAAATTTATGTAAAAGTTATAATAATTGAACTTGAGTTATAAGCATATAATACATTCTTTTCCATCCAATAAGACTATTTTAGATATTACAATCTTTTCTTTTTATAATTCAAGGTCCTCAGTCGCTCGCCATAAGTTAGCCAGAATCTACTCCTAAGTTAGGTCGGTGGTGCTACAAAGATCATTGATAATTCAATAGTGACTCTATGTGATGGCGAAACTTTATTACCGTCCCATGAATAATCCTTTATTTATGTCTATCAATTTTTACATATTTAAATCGGCTCTAATATCATTTATAGCGCTTCAAGCTTATCTACTAGCCAATTAATATTATTAGCAAATCAAAATCATGATCCAAAAATTCGAGTAAAAAGTTAATGAATAGCAAATAGTTTTTAATTATAAGTGCAGAATATTTTTTTTATTCAAAACTATTTTTAAGGTGTTAGTTATACTTTCATGCATGCACCATACTACTTTTCTATCTAAGTTAAAATGTTGAGACCCATGAGAGTGCACTACTTTGCTATAAAAGTTAATAAAATTTGAAAGTTATTAAATAAAGTTTTATATGTGGCAAGTATATACGGATACTATTTTGCTATTAGAATTTCAAAATTTACATCGGTTCAAAAATTATCAGAATTAATAAAATTTAAAAATTATTCAATGAAGTTTGACATGTGACAAATATAACCTCTATGGATACAAACATTCAGGCTTTACTACATGTATATACATATACATACAAAAGTTATGTACATCTGGTTTGATTAATTAAGATGAATAAAATTATAGGTTTATATATTTTTAAATTTATATTATTAAATTTAAATTTTAAAATTATTGTTTTAAATTAAAAATTGAAGTAAGATAAATAATTAGAATAAATTATTATTGAATATAAATTAATACTATAGTTGATTAAATTTTATTAATTATTAAAATATTTGATTGATGGTTACTACGTCCTTGTCATGGAAACTTGGGGCCCATTTGGCATGCCAAAGTTCAAAATCGGCATACCAACATTTGTAACCAGGAAGCCAACCAAAGCGTCTAGAAAATTGGCATGATCAAAATCGGTATGCCAACTTATGAGTGCCAGAAAAACAACAGAGTGCCAAATAAAATTAGTATACCAATTGTTGAAACCAGCATTCCAATTTCGAGTACCAGGAAACCAACATAAGTCTTCATGAAATTGACATGCCAAGAAACAAAACCGGCATTCCAATTTCTAAGGCAAAGCAATCCTAAAATCCAAACGTAAGGAACCAGCCGAATGGATCAAAGAAGGAACGTGCCAACATAGTAAGTACCAAGAAGCTAGCAGTAACATAATAAAATATAGGCAAGCTAAGCAAGCCAGCAAGCAAGCAACCGACCGAAGGTAAACCGAAGGCAACCCGAATGCAAACCAAAGGCAAACCGAATATAGGCAGATCAAGGACAAAATCTATCATTGATTCAAGATATCATAGAATTATAAATAGGAACTTGTAAGAATAATTGAATTCAGTTCAAGACAATGCAAATCTAATTAAACTTGAAAGTTATTTTATCAAATTGAACTGTTCAATCATGAAATGTATAAAAATGTCCTATGGCTGTAATACTAAAGATTATTTAAGAATAATATAATTACCATAAGCATATTTATACAATACATGCATTACCTTTCATTATGAATCACAATGTAGGAAGTGTATAATTTCATGATGAGTAACATGTGATAGATTCATCTTGACAGAGATAATATTAGTACAATACTCAATTATTTTATATTTCATCAAAATCAATATGAGGTCAACAAACAGTTTTTTCTTAGCCTCAACGGCTTTATCTCAGCCACAACAGTACCATTTCAGCTTTCATAGCTTTATTTTTGCCTCAGTGGCTTTGTTTTAGCTTCAGCGACTAATGGCCAATCAAGTAAGGCCTTTGCTCAAATTGTGCAGCAGGTTCATGGTGCTAGTCGCTCTTAGAAGAAAATCCAAAAGTCAACTCACAGTTAGAAGAGATCAACTCTTCAGCTCACAGTTGACGGGCATCCACTTTCAAACTTTGCATCGAGAGAGGATTACTGGTTGCCCTCAGCCAGTCAAAGCTAGCTTTTTGAGTAGGACTCTAATCCGTTCAGCCACCCAGGCTGCACTCCATCTCTATCTCAAAGGCTCAACTCTACTTTAGCGGCCAATGGCCAACCGGGTAAGGCCTTTGCTCAAATTATGCACTCACAATAGATTGGCGCGCAACCCTCGGGTCGGTTTTAGTATCCCTTGGGTCGGTCCCAGCAGCCCTCAAGCTGGCCAAAGAAATTTCCAAGCCGGTCTTAACAGCCCTCGAGTCGGTCTCAGTAGCCCCTGAGCCGGTCTCAATAGCCCCCAAGCCTGCCTCGGCAAATCCAAGCCAATTGGAAGACTAAATCAGCTCACAGCGGGAGAGACCAACTCCCTAGCTCACAGTTGATGGGCATCTACTTCCAGACTCTATATCGAGAGAGGATTATTGGCTGCCCTCAGCCATTCAAAGGTAATCAACTTACCTCCAACATTGCCTAAAGTTTTTTGAGCAAGCAAATGCACAACTTCAGAAAGCGAGCATGAAAAGACAAATGCAAAGATAAAGAATTCTATACTCCTTTCGCTTGGTGGATGCAAGGCACGTAGTTGCATAAGCTCAGGAGTATAGGGGGTATTGATGGGGCCATTGACCCATGGGCTACAATGACCGCATCTGAACTCAGCCCTAGCTCTAAGGCGGCCTCAGCTTCCTAGGCGGCTCTAGCTCCAAGGCAACCCCAGCACCAAGGCAGCCTCCTCTCAGACTCGGCCCCGGCTCTAAGGCAGCCCCAACCTCCAAGGCAGCCTCCTCTCCAGACTTGGCCCTAGCCTCCTCTCCAAACTCAGCCCAACTTCAAGGCGGCCTCATCTTCAGACTCAGCTTCAGCACCGGATCTAGGTAACCGACACTCATCTGCTCCTGGCCTCCGCTCCATGGGCAGCCTGGGAGCACCGTCCCGACTCCATACCTTTGAATGGCTCTGGATGCTACCGGCTCCATGTCACTGATCTCGATTGCCGACTTCGGATCTATCCCAGCACTGACACTCCCGATTCCAGATGGCCACCCCCGAATCCGATAGCATCCAATCCTCGGATCAGGCTATTCTTGGCAACCGACTCCCTGCTCTTGGCCACTTCCGGAGTGACAAAGACATTGCTAGCATAGTCACCACCTTTTATCTCACTTAGCAAGGATTAACTCATGATCAGGCTGATGAAGACTACCAGCAGCCACATTGCGGGGCCCACATACCTGGCTCTACCATTCACCACCATCTACACAGGACAGCAACACGTGACATGGGGGATATATCTGGCAAACGCTATAGCAATCGCCTGAGCCCTGCGGTAACCTGCAACAACCTGCATCTGCCATCTAAATCAAGTGGCCATCCATTCTGATGGGACTTGACTCACCAACTATGCAGCCACCCACATTTGATGGGATACAGCCTGCAGCTCTAACATGCCACGAAGAAGTCATCATTCATCAAGAAGCTCCAACCACAAAGAAGTCATCATCCATCATGAAGCCCCAATCACTCAGATCAGATGGGACAAACCCCACTAATTCTGACATTCAGCCCAGAAAGTCATCACCCAAAAGGTCATCATCCATCCATAAAGTCATCGTTCATCATGAGACTCCATGTGACTCATTCCACATCCATCCACAAAGTCACTGTCCATCATGAGACTCCACGTGACTCATTCCATCACTAGATGACAAGGAACATCAACAAATGGATAAAAGGGACCCCCAATCAGGTAATGGATACAACACTCTTAAATGCTCATTCTTGCTCTTACAGAGGGGATTTCTCTAAGCTCTTTTCTTTTTTTCGAGTTTTCTCAAGTTTTCGACTGTTGCCCAAAGCACTAACTTGAATGTCGGAGGATCCCCGTCGAAACCTTCGGTCTCCAAAACTTTTTGCAAGCTTCTGATCGAGCGAAGCCCGCTGAAGGATCCTCGACATACCAGAGAAGGCAACCGAATGCTTGCGGACGTTCAATAAGGTTGATCTAGCTATAACACCATCCTTGAATAAAGCTGACATCAGACTATTCCTTCATAGCAATTCTTGAATCCGGCTAAGGCTAAGTGTAGAGCAGCTGATATGGCTGATTAAGCTACGTGGGCAATCATGGCAAAATTAAATAAGTGGCACAAGCACGTCGGGCATGGCCTCTCCAGCTAAGTCGAGGCGGTCCTGACTTCTTCAAGTCGGACCTGCGTCTGCCACAGCTCCTCCGCAGCCCCGGCGACTCTCATCGGCCCTGGCCTCTCCAGCTAAGCCGAGGTGGCCTTGACTTCTTCGAGCCGGCCATGCCTCAGCCCCGCTTTTCCAAGATGGTCCCGGCCGTTCAGCCCGCCAACTCTCTGACCCACGCAGCCTGATATAACCAAGCCCACCCCGCCTACCGCCTGTTCTCGCCGCCGATGGGATCAGGCCCACCTACCGACTGGCCCCGCCGATCGATGGAACCTGGCCCACCAACCGCTGGCTCTCCCCCTCTCCGATGGGACAGAACCTACCGACCAGCCCAAACTCTCGCAACTCCCACGTGTTCCGCAGATATCTCTCCCTCATGGAACTTCACGTGGCCAATCCCCATGCAAATGTCAACTCCCTATAAAGGGTAAGTTCACCGAAGACCCAGGTATGTGAACACAAGTGCTCACTTATACTTTCATCCTAGAAGGACTCCAACTCTCGGAGCTCTTTCTGCCCTTAGGGAGCTCTCTCGAGCTCCCCTTTCAGCTGTGACCTCGTTGCTAACTTGGGCATCGGAGGGTCCCTACCGGAGCTCCCTCCGATCTTGAAACTTCTTGCAAGCTATCTAGCTCAGCGAGGATTCCATCAGCAAGCAGATTAATTTTCCCTGCACTCAAGTTCGGTGATCGGGCGTCATCAGCAGCCAGCCTCTGTAGCTAACTCGAATAAGAGTATTCGTTTAGTTCTTCGCCTCGTACTCGAGGACGAGGCTTCGGGCAATGAAGACTGGCATTTGGCAGGATCGATGAAGTGGGCATTATCATCTCAGACTATTTCCAGTCTCGGATGCAATAAAGGGAGGTGAGCTGGAAGCCCAGAGCTGTGGAGTCAGCCGGGACGGAACTGGAAGCTCAAAGCCAATGAGTCAACCGGGATGGAACTGGAAGCCCGGAGCCATGGAGTCAGTCGAGATGGAACTGGAAGCTCGAAGCCATGGAGTCGGCCGGGCAGAACTGGAAGCTCAAAGCCATGGAGTCGGCCAGGACCAACTGGAAGCCGACAGCCATGGAGTCGGCTGGATCCAAGAGCAGGGAGGCCGGGAGCCACTGGGTGCCAAGGACTGTGAGCTGGGGTTGTTGTCATCCTTGCTCCAAGACGTAGGCTTGGAGTACTTTCCATATTTCCTGTAACATCCTGAAAACCTTATAATTTATTAAAAATATTAATGACATTTTTCATTTGAAATAAAAGTTAGAGAGTTTCAGTGAAGTATGGGTGTGTTGGCCTTTTGATAAATGTAAAGAAAAGAAATTTTGGAGTAAATAAGTATATTTTTGAGTGCTAATGAGTTTGATTTAAGAAATTAAGAGATTTAAGTTTTAATAGGCTTAAATCACAAGAAAAATCAAGTTTAGTTTGAGTTTTATCCTTAAATAATGTTTTTAGTAATTAGAGTCGACTCTAATTGGAATGGAGTTGACTCTGGCAGGGTTTTAAACTTTCGGCACACTTTAGAGTCGATACCTGCAGAGGGGGAGTTGATACCTGAAGAGAAAACAGAAGGTTAGCATTTCTGCTGTAGTACTGGAGCCGACACCATATTTCTAGAGCCGACACCTACTTTTCTAGAGCTAACACCTATATTTCTGGAGCCGACACCTATTTTTGCTGGAGCCGACTCCAAATCTGTTGGAGCCAACTCTAAGACGACAGATTTTTTGAGTTAAATCTTGAAAATTTTATATTTATTCCATTTTAAGTCCGATTTGAGTATCGTTTGAATCGTTGGATTTCTAAAATCGAGTTCTTCAAGTTGGTGAAGTTTTTTCTTAGAAATGTTATATAAAAGTATCGATTTAAGTAAAAATGATAATTTGAGCTATAAATCGATTAAAAAAATGTTATGTCAGGGGCAAAATGGAAAAAGGCTCTGATGTCAATTGCTAATTGTGTTAAAGGCAATTTGAAAAAGAAAATCTAAGGGCAAAATATCATGGTTATAAGTGAGCCATGTGTTTTTCAAAAAGCGTGCATTAAGAGTGTTTGAGGGCAAAATAGGAATTTTGGCATGCCTTAGTCCTTAAGTTATCCATGACTTGGTCCCCAAGTCATTAGAAAAAAAGGGAAACATGGGTTCAGCCAGAGAAAAGAAAGAAAGAAAGAAAAAGAGAGAAAGAAGAGGAGAAAAGAGAGGAAGAGGAAGAAGAAGGAGGAAGAAAGAGGAAGGAAAAGGGAAGCTTGGGGTTTGTGCTTGACTCCAGATGAGTTATAGCTTCCCTAGATCTTGCATGACTTTAGATTTTCTTAAATTATTGTATTTTGAGGTAATAGTAGAAGTAACCTTGAGTAGAGAAAGGATGGAAGAAAATAATGAGATATTAGAGGATAGATTATGTATGCATGCATGGTTCATGGAAAAACCTCGTGTGAAGGTAATCCTAATAGCTATCGTATCTGTATGTTGACGTAGGTCAAGAAGGTTATTTCAGGGAGCCAGAATATCGGAGTTGAGTACCAGTTAAGGAGTAACCTGCTAAGGTGAGTGGGTTTCTGATCTAGCAATGAAAAGTTAATTTGAGCTACTATAATGAGATTAATACCTAGTCGTGGTATGTTATGATTAGTAGAGTATTATGTATGTTTTAAATGTGAGAAATGAGAACCTAGTATATGATATTCTGATACATGAGTTTTGAGAATGAGTTTTAAGCATAAAGAAATAAGCATGAGTTTTGAGCATGAGTTTGAGCATAAAGACATAAGCATGAGTTTCGATGAGGGGATTGTTAATATATATATGGCATATTTGCATGACAAAGCTTTATAAATGATGTATGTATCATACTGAGCATCAGGCAGCTATGGGGCTAATCACCCTTTAGATTGTACTGTAGCATGAGCATTGCACAATACTATTGAACCGGTACCNCCGGAATCAGGGGTGAGTGCACGCTTGACCAGACCAGTGGGGCAAATTGTAAGCAGCCCGTGGGGGCATGAATCATAGCTCAATGGAGCTGGTTACTATATATAGCCCGTGGGGGTAAAGAGAAAACCCGAGGTTCTAGGGTTAAGGAACAAAGCACTTTTCTGGGTGAACCGCATGGGTAAGGGGTGCTATTTGTGCAGGAATCCTGTTGCTAGTCATGCACCCGATGAGAGTGCACCTATAGGAGGGCGACTGTAAGGTGGTACCTCAGAGGCATTTCACACATAGCCCAGTATCATGAGATTTAAAAGCATATATTGTGATCTAAAAAGGGCCAGTGGGCCAAGTAGTTATCCCGAGAGGGAGAGTTTACTTGAGATGCCAGGGGGCAATAGATTCTGGTAGAAATATGAGAATTTAATAAAGAAGACTAGGTGTAGATAAAGAATGCATATCTTCATATTGTAATGCATGGATTTTTATCTTAATGAGTTATATTTCAGTGGAAAGTTATTGTAGAGTATTTCAGTACTGGTATATTATTTGAAAAATAAGCTACATTTTATTTTATCTGATATAATGTTAAAAATGTACTTTGAGTTGTACAAGCTAAATAGTATCAGCATACAATTAAAAATATGAGGTTATGGTTCTCTATTTCTCCATAGTTAGATGGTTATCCAGTCACTGAGACTTAGGTCTTACCCCTCTATGATTGATATTTACTTTCAGATCAGTGAGTATTTCTGCCAGGATCAAAGGTTAAGCAGGACCAGACCCTTAGCTGGTGAAGCTGCTTGGATGCAAGGGTGTATAAAGGATAGCCATGTATATTGAGTTAGTGTGAGATGATATTTGTATATTTGCATATGTGTATGTGTACGTGAGATATGGTGATGTATCAGACCTTTTTGGATATGAATATGAGACTTATGTTTTAGAGAAAATTATGAGCATGATGTATGTACTTATGATTTTGATGTCGATTGTGAATGTGATCATGTAAACTGCCCGAGGAATGTCATGAAAAATATTATCTGAGCAGGTTGATGCTTAGTTTTGATTGAGTGATGTGTATATATATTTGAGATGATAATAAAAAGTTTTAACAGGATATGTTTTCGAGCGTCTGCCATTTATGATAATTAGTTGGGGTTCTCTAGCTCTTTATGGAGCGCTACATAAAGACTAGTAAACTCTATCCGATTACCATAGGTGTGCAGGTGCGCTGTTAGTGGCCTCAAAGAGAAGGGGGAGCTGACAAGTTTTGGTATCAGAGCCCTAGGTTATTAGGTCCTTGGGAATAAGTATGAGTATGAGTCTAGGATGATTAAATGATTATGATTATAGCTATTGAATGATAAAACTGATGTAATGAATAATGTCTTGTAGGACGATTACTACAAGGGCATCTAGAGAGACAGAACAATCCTCAGGCAGGGATAGAAGCAAAGGTCAAAGTAGACGCAGAAGGTCAGTTAGAAGAAGTCAAATTGATAGAATGACTTCTAGTAATTCCACCAAGCCAGTATCTAATGAGGCTAGGGTGAGGGCATCTTCAGAGCAGATGCCAGAGTCTTCTTCATAGTCTGTTACCCCTATGCCAGTGGACCCATCTCGGGCACAGACTCAGGGGCCTAGTATGCCAGAGCTGGTAGGCATGATTACTCAGGATGTGGTAGCAGCTGTGGGTGCTAGTTCCAGCCTCCCAACTAAAAATTTGAAAGTTGTGAGGAACGTGGAAAGAGCCAAAAAGTTAGGGGCTCTGGAGTTCTAGGAACTACTGATCCTATTTAGGCCGGGGCATGGCTACAGAGGATCGAGAGAGTATTTGATGTGATGGGATGCTCTGAGGAGCAGAGGATGTGTATTGCCACCTTTTTACTGGAGGGTAGAGCCCAGAGTTGGTGGAGATCTATTCAGGAAAGGTAGCCCTAAGGAGTGGAGTTGTCATGGGAAGATTTTAGAAGAGAGTTTCATCAGAAATATTATTCTGAGATTTATAGGGATCAGAAGAGAAGGGATTTTCTTAGTCTGACCTAGGGAAGGATGTCTGTGGCAGATTATGAAGCCACTTTTGTTGAGTTATCACAGTTTGCTAGGGCCTTGGTGGCTGATGAGAGGGAGAGATGTTGATTATTCCAGGATGGATTGAATCTCCCTATTAAAACCAAGATCCGTATGCAGACCTATAATAGTTATTCTGAGTTGGTGCAGGGAGCACTCAAAGCTGAGGAGATTGAAAAAGAATATATGAGTAGAAGGTAGGATAGAATGAAAAGAAGTGCTCCTAGTTATTCTTCTGCTCTGGGAGGGACTCAGCCATTTAAGAAACCCCATAGGACTGGATAGTTTTATTCTGGTTTTAGAGCCCCTGGTGATATGGGCAGGAGATCAGTGTCTATGTCAGCATCTAGCCTAGCCCAAAGAAAGCCTTATGGGGGTGTGCCTCAGGTTGCCACCAGCAGAGTGTCTGGTGATGTAGGGGAGCAGGGTCATCCTTCTGGTGAAGGGAGAAATATACCTCCATGTAATGTATGTGGGAGACTTCATTTGGAAGAGCGTAAGAGGGCAATAAGGGATGTTATATTTGTGGTGATCTAGGTCACCTGAAGAGAGATTGCCCTAGGAGAGGGCAGCAGGCTAGTGGGCTTCCTCAGGGGCCAGTAGTGCCAAGAGGATAGCCTAGTAGAAGGGGTGACATGTTAGTATATGCCCTAGATCCAATTGGATTGAATGCTGTATACATTCTATGAATACAAATAAAATAATTTTTTTATCTATCCAGATGTCTTTTATTTGATATATTTGTCTGTGAGATAAAGTCCAAAAGAATGTAAACCGTGCATATGGAATTTGTAATAGAGATTACAAATTGTGAGATTCAAATTGCACGTTATGGTTCGATTCTTTAAACTTCCCTAGTCGATGTGTAGATGGGACTGGACACCATCGAACACCGTGAGACTAGCATACATTGCATATCCTCACCCTTGGGGTGAGCAGCTGATTTCACAAGCTGAAGTATGAAGATACTTGGATAGGTGTGTGGATGCTTGTTATTGTAACGATGCATTGGATGACCCGTACAGAGATCCCATATGGATATTCTATATATGTCGATGGTTGATCTCTAAATAACGATGGTGTGAGTGATCCTTTGACTTGAGATCTTCATTGCATCTCATGTGTTGAATGTCATGCTTTGACGGCATCCAAACGTCGCTTTAGCCACGGGTGGTAAATATGGTGTCGATTGGGTAGGACATGAAGCACATGAAGATGGTGTTTGATCAAGACAGGATTCATCTCCCTTGATTGAAAGGGTTATATCCCATGACCACTTGATGGATTAAATTGATTATTAAATCCTTGCAAGGTTGAGTTGAAATTTGAAATGGTTTCGAAGTTCTAATTCATATGAGTCAATTTTTTCTGAGATCAAGTAAACAAAGATCAATTACAGGGTTGACACATTCCATACCACTGATTAATCTGGGATATGTGACAAAAGGATTTGATCATACTGGTCGTAACCATTCATGGACAGGTGTTGATGGTCACGTCAACAAAACCTTTGGTAGTTGGGTTGTTATGATGCTTTGCTAGAGGCCTCTCATGATCTATAATCATGTTGTTAACTTGGACAAAGAGTTGTCCAATCATTCCTAGGGTCTATGATTAGGACATGATTATTGCCAACATGTTAAAGGGCCTAATGGGTCACACGCATTAAGAGAATTATGGATGAATTAAAATGAGAATTAAATTAGATTTAATTCAGATAGGATGATCAATTAAATAATTGGGTGAGACCCAATTTAAAGAAGATATAATAATAATGGATATGATCCATTATAGTAGAAGGAATGTTAAGAAGAAATTATTTGTGCATATGATGAACAAATAATTGGATACCCAAATATCACTTGATCTATGTGATGGATGGCTCTGATTATTCGGGTATGGATGGCCAATCTCAGCCATGTGAAGATGGAATCATGCCCATGGGATGAGGCATGATGAATCTCTACTGTTCGATGATGAACACATACAAATTGGGGCATGTAGTTATGAGATACTCCTAATTTCAAAGGATGAGATTGTGACACTTGGATTAATGTTACCATGAATGGGAGTTTCTTCCATTTCCTTGGATTAATGTTACCATGATGTTACCATGAAAATGAGAGTTTCTTTGGATTAAAGTTACCATGACGTTACCATGCCATGAAGAGAGGTCTCTTCTTCTCCCTTGGAACGTCTCCTTTTCATCCTATAAATATGGTTCATTCCTACTAGGAAGGAAGAGTAAGAGAAAAAAAAAAGATTAGATCTTTCTTCAAAAATATCTTATGTATTTCTGTAAGGGGATTCAAGAGGCGCTAGCACCCCTCTCTCTCTCATGTAGTGTCATCTTCATACCTTGGAGGTCTTCATCCCTTCTTCTCCGCATGGATCACCGTTAGAGGCCGGACACGTGGACGGCTAGTGGCAAAGGATTAACGGCTTCATCCTTATCTACATCGATAAAGGACTCAGGTATGAATAAAATTAGATTTTATTTGAGATTTATTGAATATGTTCCTAAGGGTCCTGGGCATCTGGAAATTTTATTTTATACATTCTGCAATGTTTATATGAATTAGATTCATATCTTGTATACATAATTCCCAATAGTGGTATCAGAGCCTCCTTAGGCTACAGATTCATTAATCTTATAGGATACTTGAGTCAATATGATTGATAATATGATTATACTTAAAATTATGAAGAGTTTTCATATGCTGATAATAAATTTAAAATATAATAAAATATTTATTATTTGATTAGATTTATGCATGTTCATTATCATGTTAAAATAGAGTACTTTGATATGTGATATCAGAGATAAAGATTTATTATATGATAATAAACAGTAATCATTTAGATTTAATCATATATGTGTCATGTTAAATAGCAATTATTATTTATGCATGATAGATACTATATGCTGAAATCCTAGAAATCATGTTTAGGATTTAATTTTAACATGATTATTGATATGATTAAGATTTGATATTCTTATGATAATGAACATTGAAAACTTAGTTTGGATATTTGGATCAAGATAAGATTGTGATTAAAAGTAATCATATGGAATTTAAAATCTTATATTTTGAATCTAAAATCTTATCATGACAAGAATATGATCAGGGTTTGTTAGACATTAGGATTTACATGGGATGTGAAACCGACATGTCATAACATGTATAAATGATAAGAAAATTTTAAAATTTAAATTAAGAATTCTTATCATAATACCCTAGCTAGATCACTATCTAAATTATCATAAAATGTAATAGATGATAAAGATTTAGGAAACTTAGACTTAACCATGTCATTGTTTGATCCTATGATTCCATAATTGATCTAATCAATTGGGCTTAACTACATTGGTGTCTAGAAAGGTTTATCATGGTTTTTAATTGCTCCGTTCGCTGCCTAGGAAAACCCATTCAATGGGATCGAAGGGTATGCTAAATAGGACCCCATTGATCAGCTAATCTGGCCATTGTTAAGGAAAGCTCTTAATTGATTAAATCAATTAAGGTTGATCAGGATGGTAGCAATTGATTTGGTCACATAATTAGGGTTCTTAAATTAGATAGTGATCAGGATCCTAATTTGATTAGGAGTTCCAATCATAAGATTGGATCTTATAAAATTAAGGTTAATTGAGATTAATCTAAAATCTACCTATAGGATATGTAACCTAGCATAGTATAAATGTTGTAGATGTAGATGGAACCTATATGCGCTAAATCCCTCCACAAATATTAAGTCATAAGCCTTCCATTGTTCACATGATACAAAATCATTAGGTCATGAGATTTATCGTGCCAAAGCCGAGGTCGAGTGTACTTATGAGAAGTTGATTGTGGAACAATGTTGACTTAACTAGAT
The DNA here is from genome assembly GCA_900491605.1 of Calamus simplicifolius. Taxonomy (NCBI): domain Eukaryota; kingdom Viridiplantae; phylum Streptophyta; class Magnoliopsida; order Arecales; family Arecaceae; genus Calamus; species Calamus simplicifolius. Next base: position 619,954 of record UESW01004847.1, read on the forward strand.
TAGCTGGCATAATTGGCCAAAGTCAGGGTCAGTCTAATATAGAGGCAGGTGATCACATATGGATGTGATTGACAAGGCAATGTCCCCTAAATGATCTAGGAGTCACATTAGATGTGATTGATAATTATCTACCAAATTTGGCTTACCGAGATTTGTTGTGCCAAAGCTAAGGTCAAGGTAATTCAAATGAGGATCCTAGCCCACTAAGGAAATTGAATGCCAATTTCTCGAGATTAATAGAGAGGGCTATTAACCTTGATAAAATAGTGGAGAAACTAACTTAATTAAAAATTTAGAATTACCATATTAAGTTGGTGATTAGTATTCATAATAATTGACTCGTTCTAATTTTATGTAGGTTATCAGAGAAACCATGAGTGTAAACATCAACTTTAGGAATATTTTAGAATCCAACAAATTGACTGGACTAAACTTCCCTGATTGGCTAAGGAATGTAAGGATCGTTCTTCGATCTAAGAAAATTCTTTTTATCCTATATGAGGTTGCACCAGAGGTCCCACCAGCAGATGCTTCGACTGAGGTTCATATGGCATACAACCGGTATAAAGATGCTGAAGACATGGCCACATGTTTGATGTTGGCCTTGATGTCACCTGATCTTCAGAAACAACATGAGCATATGAATGCTCAGGAGATTTTGATGCACTTGCAAGAGTTGTTTGGTGTAGTCTCAATATGAGAGGTTTCAAACTTCTAAAGAGCTGTTTCAGTGCAAAATGACTGAGGATTCATCAGTGGGTGCCCACGTACTAAAAATAATCAATCTGATTGAGAAGTTGGCACGTTTGGGTTTCGCGATGGATCATGAACTAAGTATTGACTTGATTCTATAGTCATTACCTCCCAGCTATTCGCAGTTTGTTCTTAATTTCAACATGAACAAGCTAGAGACATCTCTACCTGAGCTCACGAATATGCTGACAAATGCCGAGCCCAACATTAAGAAAAAAAGGGGTAGGTTATGGTCGTGGAGTCTTCTGGCGCTCGTAAGAAGCGGCCAAAGAAGAATAAGGTCCAAAAGGCCAAGGCGACTAAACCAAATAAGGGCATTAAAAAAAATAAAGTAGCCAAGGGGAAGTATCACTTCTGTGGCAAGGAAGGGCACTGGAAGCAAAACTGCAAGGCTTATCTAGCTAACCTGAAAGAAAAGAAACATACAGATGCTTCTACATCAAGTATATTTATGATTGAGATGTTTTCTTCTGTTACTTCTTATTCCACTTGGGTATTGGATACCGGTTGTGGATCTCATATTTGTATTAATATGCAGATGATAAGAAGCAGTAGAAAGCTAGAAAAAGATGAAGTGATCCTGCGCATGGGAAATGGAGCAAAGGTTGCTGCTTTAGCTATAGGATCTTGTTCTTTGTCTTTGCCCACTGGGCTTGTAATGGAGCTTAATAATTGTTACTATGTTCCAAAAATAACAAAGAACATTATTTTCATTTCATGTCTTGTAAATGATGGATAAACATTTGAAATTGAAAATAAATGAATTTCAATTTTTAAAAATGAAATGTTCTTTGGTTCTGCTGAAATGTTCAACGGGATTTATGTTTTGAATTTACAATGCGCTATTCTCAATATAGAAACTAAGAAATTAAAATCAAATAATTTTAAGAACTCATTCCTATGGCACTGTCGTTTAGGCCATGTAAATGAAACACGTTTAACCAAGTTACATAAGGATGCTTACTTGGGCTCATTCGATTAGGAATCGTTTGAGGAATGTGAGTCATGCTTACTGTTGGAAATTGTATCCTAAAGCCAATGATTTGATGATGTGCTAATGTAAATTATATATAAATTGATATATTAATAAAAGTTATTTGGCAGTTTATTCATTACAAGAACATCTTCTTAAAACTCCTAATAGTAATGAAGCCCTCAGGATCTTCCTTCACGATAAAGGAGGATTTATCTTTGAAGGTCCTTAAAAGAGTTCGCGACCAAATGATATACTATGACAGGGCCATAGTACTATCAATTATAGGACGTTGTATATCATATTTGTTGGTTGTCCTCTTAACCAAGGAGTGTAGAGACACTAGTATGACATACAGGTGAAAGTGTAGGAGTACATTTCACCGAACGTGACTCATTTTCGGATACTCTGCTGTCAAGAGTTAATCCGAGAAGATATGGGTATAAGTATCCTTTAGACCTGAAGATCACAACCAGTGACTTGCAAGCAACTCATTGTACTTAGGTGCCGGACCACCTGGATTTCTAATCCAGCTACGAAAGGTTACTGGGTGCAGTCAAGTACTTGTGGTAGTCAGTTGTGGATCGAGATGGAATTTGACCTATCCGTTAAAAGGAGAAATGCTTGTGTTTCAATTTAGCAAGACCTTGGCCAAGGCACTTCATGTGAAAGTCACATGATCACTAAAATTGAAATCACTTTATGGATTCGCTGTTTAGAGTTGACAGGCTCTTAAGCCATCCTTAGCATTTGTGGTCAAGAGGATGAATTATACGGTAACTATTTCTTAGGGTTCTTGGAGTTTGCTCGGCAACTCTTCGACCTATCCGGACGTCGGGTTCCATTGCTAGATGGGCACATCGATTAGTATAGAAAGTTATTTCTATGCTACCGGCTTAGGTTCGAACCTAGAGAGTCACACGCATAGAAGTTTCCTAGGATGATCTATTTGCTGATCAACGATTGAGAATCGTATATGATTTAATTAATCAATTTGATTGATTGAATTATCTCAATTGGGTTAAGTACAAGTGAATAAGATTCAATTTGGTTTAAGTCTATTAGAAGGACTAATCAATTTCAAATATTGATTTGAAATTAGACTTGATTTGGATTTAAATAGATTCAGGACTAGCCAAATTTGATTTGGGCTAGGACCATGATCTATGTGGGTTCAGTCCAATAAATTCAGATCAGATTAAACCATCACCTGAACCAAACCTCTCGCATAAGTATCTCACATGATGAGATAACTAATGTCTGAGAGATTAAATTCTCATTTAGAATTTAATGTATTAATTTAATCCTCTCCAAACCATTTCCATCAGAATTCTAAATGTTAGAATTAAAGTGGAATTAATGTGCCTCTTTGAATCAACCAGGCGATGAATTCTAAGTGTTAGAATTCACATCTCTTTAGTTCTCACCGACGTCGGAATTAACAAAATGCCACGTCTCCTTGGTTTTCACCGAACGTCGGAATTAACCAAGCACCGCGGCTCTTTGGTTCGGCGTCTCTTTGCTTTTTGCCAAACGATAGAATTCTTAATGTCAGAATTCAATGGGCAGGCTGAAATGAGACTATAATAGAGCACATCCCTCACCAGATTACACAGAACAACAACACACGACATGTCGTGGATTGTAATTCTAAAAAGGTTAGAATAGAAAATCCTGGTGATTCTGGTGTTAGCAAAAGCTTGGTGGATCTTGGAGGAAGATTCAAGTGGGAGGATTCAAGATCAGCAAAGTCGTTTTTTCGCGAGCTAGCACTCTAAGAAATCCGATCATTCGGGGCTTCGCGTGGACGATACTAGAGGCCGGACGATTGAACGGCTGCAGAGCACAAAAGGATTTACCAACTACCCTTAAGGTAAGTGATATGATCCCTAAACCTTAAGGCATGATTCAAGGCAAGAAGTACGACTTCTTACGTTGAGGATCAAGATATGATCTTGATGATTATTTATATGCATATTTTAGATCAAGCGATCCTATATATAAGGCAAAGATATGATCTTGATGCATATTAGATAGATTAATATGTAATCTTTTAGCTTCCGCATTGATAATAGTTATCAAATTTTAAAAATATGCATGCCTCGGAGTTTATTTCTTCCTACAAATGGTATCAGAGCCATGGTTTTGATATTGATCTAATTTATTGCATGTTCTTATTAATTGTGTAATTATGGCTAAAACTGATCACAAGGCCATATGGTCACAGATGGATTAAAAATCTAAATTACCCATTCAATGAGGTATTCTGTGCATATTGCCGTGCGATTGTTTTATCATCGATGCTTAGTCTAAAGAAAATTTAAATTGAGCTTTGGCATCAAAACATAGATTACACTCACTCTCAAAAATGTTTTTATATTGATGTTGTATAAAAGCATGATATTTGCATGTTTAGTATAAAAACATAGATATGAGATATGATGGCTTGTAGTCTATGTTATGCAACATACAAATATTTATGAGAGTTTTATTTGAATGTCAAATATTAATTCATAATCTTTTTAGATATGATCTAAATATAGGAATTATGAGTAGTAACATAATGCAAGTGATGCTTGATTGAAATATATGACATGTAAACATGAAATATATTTAATCTTTTGGGTTAGCTAAATCAAGTCCATAAAGGGTTAGACCCTAAGGTTTAAATCAACTGGACTAAAAGAGTATTTGATCAAATCTAAATTAATTAGATTAGGTTAAGAATGCTCTAAATCAAACAATAGTTGTAGTGATCATGTCCTTCTCTTTGATTAAACCAAATGGAAGTAGATTAGGCTCCGTGGTTGAGCATGAATCTCTTAGATGGTCAAATCAAAATTGGTTAACCATATGATGTCAAGGTGAGTTGGCAAGTTGCTCTAGGATCAACGATCGAATGGTTTTTAATTGGGAGCTACTCGTATTGATGCATCTTTAACGAGTTAATGGCATATCCCTCCCATCGATCTCACTCACCTGGTCAATATGGTGAACCATTTATGATTCAGATCATTTACCTGATTCTGGTTGACCCATGCCTGTAAGGAAATCAGTCTGACTGATTTAGGTGCCACTTAACCTGACTTAATCTTGTTTCATTCTACCGATTTCATAGATTCAGTGGGAGAACTTGATTAGTCAATTTATCTTCAGATTATTAAATCCTCTAAAATTATTAGGTCCTTAAAATGAAATAGTTATATGATAACTAGATCATAGCCTCCCATTAAGGTGGGTGATAATGAGTCCGATGTCTTGATAATCATTGGAGGCACTCCATGCCTGGTGCTTGTCAACCATCGGAATTATCATTCATTATATGATAAGTCAGCGTAACTATTAAATAGACAGTCAGGTGGGCCGAGCTTCACTCGGGCTTGGTTGTCTATTGATAGGTTACACTGATTATATCATTTAATGGTTGGACCTAACCAGAACTTTCAGTGGAGGCACTCCATGCCTGCTGAAGAGGAACATGGGCAAAACTGAACACTAAGAATTGTTTTGGGAAACAATTGGTTTTGAACCTACTCTTAGATGCATATGGGTTGGCCAAGCTTCACTTGGGCCTATATGTAGTCTATGTAGATCTTAGTGCCCACTAAAGAATTAAGAATAATTCTTCGAATTGGGTGTAGAGGCTGCCAATTTGAACAAAATAGTGGAAGAATCTTTAGACTAAAGTCCAAGTCTTTAGACTGAATCAATTTATATACTAATAAACTTTAGTTTTTCCTTATGCAGAAAATGGCCACTAATTTATCATTAAGGTCCCTATTGGATAGTGACAAGTTGAATGGTTCAAATTTCAATAGCTGGTTTAGAAAACTTAAGATCGTCCTTGAGCATGAGAGGATTCTATATATTCTGAATAATCCTGCACCAAAGATACCTGATGCAAACACCCAAAGTTCTGACAAAGACACTTATCAGAAGTGGCTCAATGATAGAACTAGCGTACGTTGCATCATGCTAGCAGCAATGAACGATGAATTCGGTCGCCGATTCGAGAATGCTCAGCCGGAAGAAATCATTCAAGCGTTGAATGAATCTTTCGGCACACCCGACGATGTTGAAAGGCACAAGACTAGTTGTGCTATTTTTAATGCTCGAATGAGGGATGGATCTCCTGTCACTGATCATGTATTGTATATGATTGAGAAGATAGAACTCCTCAGCAAGCTCGGCTTTCCCCTACATGAGCAGTTGGGAAAAGATGCGATCCTGAATTCCTTGCCTCCATCCTTCCGACCTTTCCTTACTCATTTTCGAATGACAAAGCCTGCAGTCAACTACCACGTTTGTTGGGGTTGTTACAGAACTTTGAGAAGGATAACCAGCTCTCTAAGGGTTTGGTTAATGTGGTTGAAGGATCTAAGGTAGGGCGTCAACCCTTTGGGAAAGGGAAGAAGAAAAAGAATAAGAAAAAGGTGCAACATGCTAGGACATCTATAAGTGGTCAGATGCAGAAGAAGAAAGTTGATAAAAGTCAAGCTGAATGCTTTCATTGCAAGATGCAAGGGCACTGGAAGAGGAACTGTCCTCTTTACATTGCCACACTTGATCCAAACAGGCCAAAGAAGAAAAAGGGGCAAGATGTTGCTCAACAAGGTATTTATATGATAACACCTTGTAATTTTTCTGTATATGATAATCAGACCTGGGTATTGGATACCGGGAGTCCTTTTAACATTTGCAATTCATTGCAGGGACTACAGGTCACTAGAAGATTTGAGGACAATGAAAGATTCCTTAATGTCGGCGATGGAAGATTAGTTCCAGTACTGGCATTAGGAGTTCTTGAAATAGTTTTCAATAGAAATGTCATTATACTAAATGATTGTCATTTTTGCCCAACGTTCTTATTGAACGTAATTTCTGTAGGCCTTCTGGCCAAAAGTAATTATGAAATTTAATAAAGGATGTTACTTTGAATATCATTATGAATGGAGTCACTGTAATGACTGGGCATTTATCTAATGGCATTTATATATTATCACAGCCTGTGAATGTAGTGTACAACTCAAGTAAGCGCCCTAGAACAACTGATGTCACAGACATTTATCTTTGGCACCATCGGCTGGGTCATATCAATAAGAACAGATTAAACATGTTAACTCAGGAGGGCATCCTTCGAATTGATGATTGTGAATCATTAACTACATGTGAATCCTGTCTTCTTGGTAAAATGACCAAGTCATCTTTTACTGGAAAAGGTGAAAGAGCCAAAGAGCTATTGAGTCTAGTACATACTGATGTATGTGGACCAATGAGCACTTGTGCCAAAGGTGGATATTACTACTTCATTACTTTTACAGATGACCTTTCTAGGTTCGGTTATGTCTATCTTATGAGACATAAATCTGAGTCGTTTGAAATGTTCAAACTATATCATAAAGAAGTAGAAAAACAAACAGGAAAATGTATTAAGACCCTTCGATCAGATCGAGGAGGCGAATACCTTTCCAATGACTTTGTGACATATTTAAGAGAGAATGAGATTCTCTCCCAATGGACTCCTCCTGGAACACGCAGCATAATGGTGTGTCGGAAAGAAGGAATCGAACTCTGTTAGACATGGTTCGGTCCATGATGGGTTTTGCGAGCTTGCCAATATCATTTTGGGGATACGCATTAGAATCAGCTTGTCATATTCTTAATAAGGTTCCAAGTAAGTCTGTTTCTAAAACTCCACATGAGATGTGGTATGGACATAAACCGGTTATCACCTATCTGAGAGTCTGGGGGTGTCCGGCTTATGTGAAACGTGCAAAATCAGACAAACTTGAACCCAAATCTGACAAATATTTTTTCATCGGCTATCCGAAAGAAACCAAAGGATATTACTTCTACAATACTGAAGAACAAAAGTTGTTCATTAGTAATAGATAGTTTTTCTTGAAAAGGAGTTCCTTAGTGAAGGAACAAATAGCTCTAATATTGAACTTGAGGAAGTTCATCAAGTAGAAGGAACAACATAAACAGTGAACCCTTAGAATCTGAGTTGATTAGATCAAACTCAAAACCCATTTTAGATGCACCATTAAGGCGATCTGGTAGAGTACCACATCAACCGACAGATACTTAGGTTTCTTGGTCCAGAATGAAGATCCTGTTGAACTCGATGAGAACAACGAGGATCTGATCACCTATATGGATGCTATGCAAAGGACTGACTCTAATAAATGGCTTGAGGCCATGAAATCCAAACTTGATTCCATGAAGGACAATAATGTATGGACATTAGTTGACCCACCCGAAGGGATAAAACCCATAGGGTGTAAGTGGGTTTTCAAGAAGAAAAGAGGCGCAGATGGAAAGGTTGAGACCTATAAAGCACGTCTGGTTGCTAAGGGGTATCGTCAATGTTATGGTATTGACTATGACGAAACATTTTCTCCTATGGCAATGCTGAAATCCATTCGGATTATGCTAGCTATAGCAGCACACTTTGATTATGAGATTTGGCAGATGGATGTTAAACCGCTTTTCTAAATGGTGATTTAGAAGAACAGGTGTATATGATACAGCTGAAGGTTTTATATCTGAAGACGAGTCTAAAGTGTGCAGGCTACAGAAGTCTATTTATGGACTTAAGCAAGCATCTAGGAGTTGGAACATACGATTTGATAAAGTGATCAAATATTATGGCTTTATTAAGAATAAAGAAGAACCTTGCATTTATAAATGGGCTAACGATTCCGTTATTGTATTTCTTGTATTATATGTAGATGATATTCTCTTAATCGGAAATGATATCCCTGCATTACAAAGAATAAAGACATGGTTATCATCACAATTCTCCATGAAAGATCTGGGAGAAGCATCATACATCCTAGGGATGAAGATATATAGAGATAGATCTAAAAGGATGCTTGGTTTATCCCAATCTACATACATTGACACCGTGCTAAAGAGGTTTAGCATGGAGAATTCCAAGAAAGGCTATCTTTCGATAGGCCATGGAATTTATCTTTCTAAGAAGGATTGTCCGACAACTCCTAATGAAAGAGAATGTATGAGTCGAATTCCATATGCTTCGGCAGTGGGATCGATTATGTACACCATGACATGTACAAGACCAGATGTGGCATACTCACTAGGAGTAGTAAGTAGATACCAATCTGATCCAGGAGAAAAACACTGGCAAGTTGTTAAGACAATCCTTTAGTATTTGAGAAATACTAAGGACCAGTGGTTAGTCTATGGAGAGTCTGATTTGAAACTTGTTGGATATACTGATTCCAGTTTCCAATCAGATCATGATGATAGCAAAAGTGTATCGGGTTTCATGTTTATCCTAAATGGTGGAGCTATTTGCTGGAAAAGTTCCAAGCAACATATAGTGGCAGATTTGGTGTGCGAGGTAGAGTACATCGCTGCATCAGATGCTGCGAAAGAAGCCATGTGGCTGCGAAAGTTTATCTCCGAGCTTGGAGTGGCACCTTCCATAGATGGACCAGTCCTGTTGTACAGTGACAGCACTGGTGCCATAGCTCAAGCAAAGGAACCACGAGCACATCAGCGCACCAAGCACATACTGCGCCGGTTTCATCTTATACGAGAGATTGTAGACCGAGGTGACATAAATCTTCAGAAGATTGATGGAAAGAAAAACCTAGGTGACCCATTTACTAAAGCACTCAGCATCAGGGAGTTTGATGACTATAAATTGAAGATGGGTATTAGATACTGTAATGAGTGGCTTTAGGCTAAGTGGGAGTTTGTTGGGAATTGTATCCTAAAGCCAATCATTTGATGATTGTGCTAATAAATTGTATATAAATTGATATATTAATAAAAGTTATTTGGCAGTTTTTTCATTACAAGAACATCTTCTTAAACTCCTAATAGTAATGAAGCCCTCAGGATCTTCCTTCACGATAAAGGAGGATTTATCTTTGAAGGTCCTTAAAAAAGTTTGCGACCAAATGATATACTATGACAGGGCCATAGTACTATCAATTATAGGACATTGTATATCATATTTGTTGGTTGTCCTCTTAACCAAGGAGTGTAGAGACACTAGTATGACATACAGGTGAAAGTGTAGGAGTACATTTCACCGAACGTGACTCATTTTGGATACTCTGCTGTCAAGAGTTAATCCGAGAAGATATGGGTATAAGTATCCTTTAGACCTGAAGATCACAACCGGTGACTTGCAAGCAACTCATTGTACTTAGGTGCCGGACCACCTGGATTTCTAATCCAGCTACGAAAGGTTACTGGGTGCAGTCAAGTACTTGTGGTAGTCAGTTGTGGATCGAGATGGAATTTGACCTATCCGTTAAAAGGAGAAATGCTTGTGTTTCAATTTAGCAAGACCTTGGCCAAGGCACTTCATGTGAAAGTCACATGATCACTAAAATTGAAATCACTTTATGGATTCGCTGTTTAGAGTTGACAGGCTCTTAAGCCATCCTTAGCATTTGTGGTCAAGAGGATGAATTATACGGTAACTATTTCTTAGGGTTCTTGGAGTTTGCTCGGCAACTCTTCGACCTATCCGGACGTCGGGTTCCATTGCTAGATGGGCACATCGATTAGTATAGAAAGTTGTTTCTATGCTACCGGCTTAGGTTCGAACCTAGAGAGTCACACGCATAGAAGTTTCCTAGGATGATCTATTTGCTGATCAACGATTGAGAATCGTATATGATTTAATTAATCAATTTGATTGATTGAATTATCTCAATTGGGTTAAGTACAAGTGAATAAGATTCAATTTGGTTTAAGTCTATTAGAAGGACTAATCAATTTCAAATATTGATTTGAAATTAGACTTGATTTGGATTTAAATAGATTCAGGACTAGCCAAATTTGATTTGGGCTAGGACCATGATCTATGTGGGTTCAGTCCAATAAATTTAGATCAGATTAAACCATCACTGAACCCAAACCTCTTGCATAAGTATCTCACATGATGAGATAACTAATGTCTGAGAGATTAAATTCTCATTTAGAATTTAATGTATTAATTTAATCCTCTCCAAACCATTTCCATCGAAATTCTAAATGTTAGAATTAAAGTGAATTAATGTGCCTCTTTGAATCAACCAGGCGATGGAATTCTAAGTGTTAGAATTCACATCTCTTTAGTTCTCACCGACGTCGGAATTAACAAAACGCCATGTCTCCTTGGTTTTCACCGAACGTCGGAATTAACCAAGCGCCGCGGCTCTTTGGTTCGGCGTCTCTTTGCTTTTTGCCAAACGATGGAATTCTTAATGTCAGAATTCAATGGGCAGGCTGAAATGAGACTATAAATAGAGCACATCCCTCACCAGATTACACAGAACAACAACACACGACATGTCGTGGATTGTAATTCTAAAAAGGTTAGAATAGAAAATCCTGGTGATTCTGGTGTTAGCAAAAGCTTGGTGGATCTTGGAGGAAGATTCAAGTGGGAGGATTCAAGATCAGCAAAGTCATTTTTCCGCGAGCTAGCACTCTCGGAAATCCGATCATTCGGGGCTTCGCGTGGACGATACTAGAGGCCGGATGATTGAACGGCTGCAGAGCACAAAAGGATTTACCAACTACCCTTAAGGTAAGTGATATGATCCCTAAACCTTAAGGCATGATTCAAGGCAAGAAGTACGACTTCTTACGTTGAGGATCAAGATATGATCTTGATGATTATTTATATGCATATTTTAGATCAAGCGATCCTATATAAGGCAAAGATATGATCTTGATGCATATTAGATAGATTAATATGTAATCTTTTAGCTTCCGCATTGATAATAGTTATCAAATTTTAAAAATATGCATGCCTCGGAGTTTATTTCTCCCTACACTTACGTGGCAAAATGACTAAGTCATCCTTTACTAAAAGGGGTGAGTGAGCAACTCAATGTTTAGGACTAGTACATTCGGATGTATGTGGTCCCATTAATATTCAAGCAATAGGAGGTTTTTCTTATTTCATCACATTTATAGATGACCATAGCAGGTATGGTTATGTATATCTAATGAAGCAAAAATCTGAAGCCTTTGAAAAGTTCAAAGAATTCAGATCCGAGGTAGAAAAATAAAGTTGTAAAAGTATTAAGATACTTGATCAGATCGAGGTGGGGAATACTTAAGCCATGAGTTCTTAGAATATTTGAAAGAGAATGGGATTCTCTCTCAGTGGACTCCTCCTGGTACGCCACAGCATAATGGTGTATCAGAAAGGAGAAATCACACATTATTAGATATGGTGCGATCAATGATGAGTCTTGCAAATCTTCCAAAAATGTTTTGGGGTTATGCCCTACACATAGCCGAATACACTCTAAACCGAGTTCCATCTAAGTCGTTCAGTTCCACTCCCTATGAGATATGGTGTGGAAAGAAACCAACCCTTAGTCATCTAAGGATTTGGGGTTGCTACGCTTATGTAAAGCGTAATGAGTTAGACAAGCTGGGAGCTAGATCCGAAAAGTGTAATTTTGTGGGATATCCTAAAGAAACAAAATGATACTACTTCTACCATCCACTCGAGCAAAAGGTTTTTGTCTCAAGGCTTGCCATATTCCTAGAGAATGAGATTTTTCTAAGAAACAACAGTGGAAGAAATATTGAGATTAGTGAAACTCAAGAACCACAAATTGACACAGACCGATTAGATGACATGGAGCAAATGTCAAATGCAGTGGGAGTTGAGCAGGAGACTCAACTCACATTCATGCAACATTTACGTGAGCCTCTATCAGAAATGGTGGAGCCATAGGTAGCTCCAAGTATACATCAGCTATGTAGGTCTAGTAGAACACATCATATTCCTGAGAGATATGGATTTCTTATAGAAGATGATGAGCCTACTAACTACGATGAAGCAATATGTGACATTAACTCCAAGAGATGGCTTGAAGCCATGAAGTCTGAAATGGATCCATGTACGACAACCAAGTATGGACTTTGGTTGATCCACCAAAAGGAATAAAACCATTGGGTGCAAATGGGTCTTCAAGAAGAAGACATACATGGATGGTAATGTGAGTACCTATAAGGCGAGGCTAGTTGCAAAAGGTTACAAGCAAAGGCAAGGTGTTGACTTTGATGAAACCTTTTCGCCTGTAGCCATGCTTAAGTCCATAAGGATTTTGCTTGCGATTGTAGCCTATTATGATTATGAGATATGGCAAATGGATGTCAAGACCGCCTTCCTAAATGATGATTTAGTGGAGGATGTGTATATGATACAACTGAGGGTTTTGAGTCCATTGATCTCAAAAGGTATGCAAGCTGCAAAGGTCCATTTATGGACTTAAGCAAGCCTCTAGAAATTGGAACATCCATTTTGATGAAATAATCAAAAAGTTTGATTTTATTAAAAATGAGAATGGTCCATGTGTGTACAAGAAGGTTAGTGGGAGTGTTATTATTTTTCTGATATTATATGTAGATGACATATTATTGATAGGAAACAATGTATTCATGCTGCAAGAAGTGAAGGAATGGTTGTCCAGCAAGTTCTCCATGAAAGATTTGGGAGAAGCAGCCTACATACTGGGTATTAAGATCTATAGAGATAGATTTAGTAGGTTGCTTGGATTGTCCCAATCAACGTACATAGATAAAGTGCTAAAAAGGTTTAGCATGGAGGAATCCAAGAATGGATTCTTGTCGGATCGCATGGGATACATCTCTCCAAGGATGAGTCCTAAGACCCAAATGGAGAGAGAGCACATGAATAGGATTCCATATGCCTCAGCAATCGGATCCATCATGTATGCGATGCTAAGTACGAGACCTGATGTTTCTTATGCATTGAGTATCACTAGTAGATACCAGGCAAACCCTGGTGAGAAATATTGGATGGCCGTCAAGAATATCCTTAAGTACTTACGAAGGACTAAGGATATGTTCTTGATTTATGGAGGACCCAAACTCATAGTTCAGGGTTATACAGATTCTAGTTTTTAGTCTGATAAAGATGATTATAAATCTCAATCAGGCTATGTCTTTACACTCAATGGCGGTGCAGTCAGCTGGAAAAGTTTCAAGCAGGAGACGACTGCTGACTCTACAACCGAAGCCGAGTACATCGCAGCATCAGATATAGCCAAAGAAGCGGTTTGGATCAAAAGTTCATCACTGAACTTGGTGTGGTTCCAAGCATTGCTGATCCAGTACACATGTATTGTGACAACAATGGAGCTATTGCGCAAGCTAAGGAGCCAAGGTCTCATCAGAGGTCCAAACATGTACTCAGGAGATACCATGTAATTAGAGAGATTATTGATAGAAATGATGTAAAAATAGAACGAGTCCCCACTGAGGATAATGTAGCTGATCCGCTCACTAAAGCCCTGCCGCAGTAGAAGTATGATAATAATGTTAAGTCACTCGATATTAAATATATGGGTGAATGGCTCTAGTGCAAGTGGGAGATTGTTAGTGTATGCTCTAGATCCAATTGGATTGAATGCTGTATACATTCTATGAATACAAATAAAATTGTTTCTTTATCTATTCAGATGTCTTTTATTTGATATATTTGTCTGTGAGATAAAGTCCAAAAGAATGTGAACCATGCATATGGAATTTGTAATAGAGATTATAAATTGTGAGATTCAAATTGCACGTTATGGTTCGATTCTTTAAACTTTCCTAGTCAATGTGTAGATGGGACTGGACACCATCGAACATCGTGAGACTAGCACACATTGCATATCCTCACCCTTGGGGTGAGCATTGATTTCACAAGCTGAAGTATGAAGATACTTGGATAGTGTGTGGATGCTCGTTATTGTAACGATGTATTGGATGACCCGTACAGAGATCCCATATGGATATTCTATATAGTGTCAATGGTTGATCTCTAAATGACGGTGGTGTGAGTGATCCTTTGACTTGAGATTATCATTGCATCTCATGTGTTGAATGCCATGCTTTGACGGCATCCAAACGTCGCTCTAGCCACGGGTGGTAAATATGGTGTCGATTGGGTAGGACATGAAGCACATGAAGATGGTGTTTGATTAAGACATTATTCGTCTCCTTGATAGAAAGGGTTATATCCCACGGCCACTTGATGGATTAAATTGATTATTAAATCCTTGCAAGGTTGAGTTGGAATTCGAAATGGTTTTGAAGTTCTAATTCATATGAGTCAATTTTTTTTGAGATCAAGTAAACAAAGATCAATTACAGGGTTGACACATTCCATACCACTGATTGATCTAGGATATGTGACGAAAGGATTTGATTATACAGGTCGTAATCGTTCATGGACAGGTGTTGATGGTCACGTCAACAAAACCTTTGGCAGTTGGGTGGTCATGATGCTTTGCTAGAGTCCTCTCATGATCTATAATCATGTTGTTGACTTGGACAAAGAGTTGTCCAATCATTCCTAGGGTCTATGATTAGGACATGATTATTACCAACATGTTAAAGGGCCTAATGGGTCACACGCATTAAGGAGAATTGTAGATGAATTAAAATGAGAATTAAATTAGATTTAATTCAGATAGGATGATCAATTAAATAATTGGGTGAGACCCAATTTAAAGAAGATATAATAATAATGGATATGATCCATTATAGTAGAAGGAATGTTAAGGAGAAATTATTTGTGCATATGATGAACAAATAATTGGATACCAAAATATCACTTGATCCATGTGATGGATGGCTCTGATTATTCGGGTATGGATGGCCAATCTCAACCATGTGAAGATGGAATCATGCCATGGGATGAGGCATGATGAATCTATACGGTTTGATGATGAACACGTATAAATTGGGGCATGTAGTTATGAGATACTCCTAATTTCAAAGGGTGAGATTGTGACACTTGGATTAATGTTACCATAAGAATGGGAGTTTCTTCCATTTTCTTGGATTAATGTTACCATGATGTTACCATGAAAATGAGAGTCTCTTTGGATTAAAGTTACCATGACGTTACCATGCCATGAGAGAGGTCTCTTCTTCTCCCTTGGAATGTCTCCTTTTCATCCTATAAATATGGTTCTTTCCTATTAGGAAGGAAGAACAAGAGAAGAAAAAGATTAGATATTTCTTCAAAAATATCTTCTGTATTTTTGTAAGGAGATTCAAGAGGCGCTAGCACCCATCTCTCTCTCATGTAGTGTCATCTTCATACCTTGGAGGTCTTCATCCCTTCTTCTCTGCGTGGATCACCGTTTGAGGCCGGACACATGGACGGCTAGTGGCAAAGGATTAACTGGCTTCATCCTCATCTACATCGATAAAGGACTCAGGTATGAATAAAATTAGATTTTATTTGAGATTTATTGAATCTGTTCTTAAGGATCCTGGGCATCTGAGAATTTTATTTTATACATTCCGCAATGTTTATATGAATTAGATTCATATCTTGTATACATAATTCCCAACATGATAGTGGTGTGGCTTCAGCCAGTCAGGTGGGCCTAATGTTAATCAGCTAGGAGGGTCATCCAGTGTTCCAAGGGCCGAGGCCAGAGTATTTGCCATGATCAGGCAGGAGGCTCAGATTGATTTTGATGTGGTAACAGGTATGCTACCCATCGATAATCATGATGCTTATATTTTAATTGATTTAGGAGAGGGAGCCTTTGCGTACCATCATATTGTTCCTATGCACAGTAAAGCCATGGAACCTGCGCTATCGTCACCAAAAGGGCTTGAAGGGAGTTTTATAGATGTCACTCTCTTCCTACTCTCTGGCTGCAACCCCTCTCACCGTGCCACGAGAGCCATTGGAAATCGGGGGCGGAAGGGGGATGGAACAAGGAACCCTCTGATCTCCATAAAGAGACCATGCTGAAGAAGGTCATAGGAGAACCTCTTCCGCTCCGACCGATGGAGACTCCCAAGAAACACAACTCATCGGAAGCCTTGAACTTGGGTATGATCTCTTTCTCATCGGAAGCCTCTTCCTCCGCACCACTGTTTGCGACGGAATTTTGCATCGCTATTTAGCGATGAAAAAATGTGTCGCTATTTAGCGACACAAAATTGCATCTCTAAACAGCGACGTATATAGAATGCGTCGCTATATAGCGACGCATATGAAATGCATCACTATTTAGCGATGCATAACTGAGTTGCTAAACGGCGACGCATATAGAATGCATCGCTGTTCAGTGACGCAAATTTGCGTCGCTAAACAGTGACGCATTTTTTTTTTTGCATCACTGTATAGCGATGCATATATTTGCATCGCTAAAAATTAATAATTTATAATAATATTAATTTTATTTAGTAATTATTATAGTTTATTATATATGATATTATATAATGATAATTTTATATATCGAAACTTTGAGGAAATTTATGCCGCTCATTTCACTGGAGCCTCGGGGTGACGTGGGTGTGGCCGCGATGTTACATGTCCGCTTCCTTCCCGTGGCCGCACTGCTGGCCCATTTTCCCCTTCGTCGCCCTTGGTGGCACTTCGATCTCTTATTACGGGTTACCTCCAAAAGTATTTCACAATTCTACTACGAAAGAATATGAAAAGAATCAAGCTTTCAACAGAATGATCATACTTGTATGCATCAAAAGTGTGAAATTTTCTATTGCGATGTCATTTTTCCTTTACTGATTCCTTGACTGATTGGCAATATATAGCACAAACAGCTTCCATGCAGAGCTTGAAATCCTCTAAAATTTAAAAAAGCATATCTTCCTAACTGTCCCAGTTCATAGTTTCCTTTCTACAATGGTTCTTAGCAAAATCTCCATTAGAAGCTAAATCAGCAGCTTCTCTTTCAGAAGCATCATCGAATCCAGCATCATATAGTGCTGTTGGGATGTCATTTTTCTTTTACTGATTTCTTGACTGATTGGCGATATATTGCACAAACAGCTTCCATGCAGAGCTTGAAATCCTCTAGAATTGAAAGAAAGCATATCCCTGAACCTTTAAGCCCTAAAACCCTATTTAGCGACACATACTAATTCGTTGCTAATGCGTCGCTAAACAGCGACGCATGCATATGCGTCGCTAAATAGCGACACAATTACGTGCGTTGCTATCAGTGACGCATATTCATGAGTCGCTGTTTAGCGATGTAATTATGCGTCGCTAAACAACGACGCATCATATGAGTCGCTGTTTAGCAACACATATGCATGCGTCGCTGTTCAGCGATGCAATTATGCATCGCTAGACAGTGACTCATCGATATGCATCGCTGTTTAGTGATGCATGAATATGCGTTGCTATTTTGCGATGAAATTTTTAGAGTCGCTAAATCCATTGCTAATTAGCAACTGATTTAATGAGTCACTAAATTGCATTGTAGATTTTATGGATCGCAATTGCGTTGCAATTTTATTATTTTTGCGACTAAAATTTGCGTCGCTAAATTGCATCGCTATTTCATGAATTTCTTGTGGTGTGTGCAAAACCTAACCTGACAGACCTACAACAACCTATTTGAGCCAAAAACAAGTAATATTTAAAATAATTGTATCTAATCATTTAAGAAATTTTGCTATAATATGAATAGTTATTCTTATAATTGATAGAAAATTTAATATTTTAATATAAAATTTAAATTTGGTTAACCATCTATTTGAAGTCCACATTTTAAGATTTTTATATTACATTTGGGTTAGCTATGTTTTGAGATTAAATTTGGATTAGCCATTTATTAGAAGTCCAATCTGTATGGAAACATCTTCCATCATAATTGTGGACTCCTATGGCAGCCACTTCTCAACAAGCAGTGATCAGATGCCAATGAGCTACATGAAGCCTATACATGCATGCGGCTCCATAGAATCAAGCTTATATGTGCAGCTCCATAGAATCCAGCCTGACCGAATACGGTGTCATCGAGGATCGATATGCAAAATATGGAATTGGCATGTCAGTAGATAGTCCCTTAAAAAATTGAAACAACATTTTATTTAATAGGTGTGTGTAGGCAAAAAGAAAGGTATGATCTCATCTTTCTAATCCACACTACCTCCAAATGATATTGTAGCTGCATAGCCAAAGTGAAGGATCAATGGGTCAGGATCCATAACTGCTATGTAAGTTAACATAAAATAATATATGCTAAATTGAATACATAATACCATATAGTATCATATGATAGTTGAGCATATGTTAATTTGAACAAATAGTACCATACGATATTACATAAGGCTATATATAAAGGCTGCATATCTTAATATGCATTACATTAATATAACATCAAGTAACATAGCATTAACATATTGGATGCACGGTAGCACTTGGAGCAGCAGGTAGTTCATCCAATTTGTATGTAAGATGCAATACAAAAGTGTAAGATACATGATAACACATGAAATATAGAAATCTAGTGGCCTTCCTCTTCAGCATGCTGCCTTTCAATTTGCATGTATGATGATTGTAATCTTCCTCATGACACTTGCCACATCTACTAGCAGTGCAGGGCAAGTGGGCTCTGGCCAAATGGGTACAAAACCTCCATTGTAATATCCACATAACAAATCCAATCTATAACAAGAATGCACATAGTGGAAATAGCCAAGGGACATGGACAAGCATGTCACCATGACATACGAGCAAGAAAATTTCAAAAAATAAGTAAGTCATGCCAATCGTAGTTGTATGATACGCCTTTTAGCATTGAATTGTTGAATTTGTGATTAAAATTGTTCACACCATGGCATAGACAAAAATGATGGTGACTATGAGGAGGCAGCCACCCAAGAGTTACATTCTTTACGGCCTTAATTTACAATGCTTAAGGATTTGATATAAGGCAAATGCCTAACCTACAATTCCTCTTGATTTGATATAAGGCAAATGCCTGGCCTATATATAATTCCTGATGATTTGATATAAGGCAAATGCCCAACCTATGATTCTTGATGATTTGATATAAGACAAATGTCACATGCACCTTAATACAAGCTAAAAACTAGGACAAACTGCCTTTATAACCATTAGAGGTGGGCACTGTACCTGGCACGATATGGCCCAGGCCCATCGTGCCTCTAAAATTACTGTGTTATGTCTGGTACGGCCCGTTTGGGCCATGCTGTGCCTCTAAAATTACTGTGATGTGCCTGGCACGGCCCAATAACAAACGGGCCATGCAAGGCATGGCACAGTAAAAAAAATTCAGGTCTGGCATGGCCCGTGGACCATTTTGAGCCACAGGCTGTGCCGGGCCTGAGCCATGCCAGGCCGACCCAGGTCCATCATGGGCCGTGCCATGCCGAACCAGCAAAAAATATTTTTGAGTCTGGCACGACACGGTTTACTGGGCCGTGCTGGCACGGCCCATGTGGGCCTGGGCCGTGCCATGCAATGGGCGGCACGGCCCAGTGCCTACCTCTAATAACCATCCATACATATGGCACGACACGGTCCAGTGTCTACCTCTAATAACCATCCATACATAGTATGAAAGCTCAGAAGGCATGATGGAAGACCTACATGGCTAATCATTAGGTATGAAAAAGATGACAAATTTAGCATTGTACCCTGTCTAAGATTAATAAAATTTGCCTGAACTCAACTCAACTCATCTAAGCCTTTTCTAACTACATGAGGTCAGCTACATGAATCTGCTTCCTCCACTTTACTCTATTAGGACTAAGTCGGTACTCAAATTACAAATAGTTATGTATCTCTTAATTATTTTTATTTATGCTAGTTTAGGTCTACTTTTACCTCAAACATTATCATAGATTATTAAAAGATCACTATTTCTAATTGAAACATTTAAAGATTTTTGTTGTATATGTCTAAACCACTGTAATCGATTTTGTCTCATTTTATCTCCAATTGAGATTGCTCATATCATTTTTTATATATACTTATTTCTAAAATTTGCCTTTATGCTTTAATTTCTGTTGATTCTTTAGGACAAAAATTTAAAAAAATAACAAAATTAGCATGTAACATAAAATTAACAAAAAATAATAAAAAATTAAGAAAAAATAGCAAAAATTAATAGGAAATTAATAGAAATTACCAAAAATTAAGAGAAACTAAAAAAAACAAAAATTATAGAAATTAATAAAATTTAACAAAAAAATCCAAACATGAAAAAAATAGGATTTAACTGTAACATGAAATTAACAGAAACTAATAGAAATAAGGTGAAACCAACAGAGAAAAGTTAGTATAAAAACATGAAATTAATAGAAACTAAGAGAAATTAATAGAAAAACTTAACAGAAATTATGAGAATTTGACAAAAAAATCCTAGTATGGGGAAAAAATAACAGAATTGAACATTTAACATGAAATTAGTAGAAAATTAACATAAAAAGAAATTAATAGAAATATTTAACATAAAGTAACAAAAATTAAAGTATAAATCCAAATATGGAAAAAAAAGAAATTAACTTCTACCATGAACATAGGTAAATCATCCTACAATGATCAAACTCTGAATATCTAACCTAAAAGGAAATGAAGTTTCTATTAATTAATTACCTAACCTAATGAAAGGCAGGAGAGGCTCGATGGAGAGAAGACATCCACCAGAGTGAAGCAAGGCATCGATCGGAGGGGAGCACGACCTGTTCTCCAAACATGGCCAACTGTAGCATCGATTGGAGGGGAGTGCGACTTGTTCTCCAGACAAGACCAACAAGAAATGTAGTGTAGGGTATCGAAGTCAACCTCGATTGGTGTTGAGTTAGCCTGGAGGAGACCATAGCCAGAAATGAAGAGGATTAGAGAGAGGAGATGACAAAAACTAGTATGTATCTGTAAATAGTTTGGAAACCATCTTGTTTCATGGAAAAGTTATTTAAAAACATTATTAAAATTAAAAGTCCATCTGATTTTATAGTGATATTTGGAATTTTTATCTAGGCTATCCAGCCTATCACAATATACTAATATTGCTCTCAAAGCATTCGTGAGCCTGAAATGCCCCAAGTTCATCTACTGGCCTAATTAACTTCATTAGTGGGTTAAAAATACATAGCTCAAAAACTCGAGCAAAAGTTAATTGATAGCTACTGAAATTGAAAACATAATATTTTTTTCTATTCAATGTGAAGCTAAATTTTGGCTATCACAATCTCTCATTTTTATAATGCAATATCCTCGTCACGTGCCATAAGCTAGCCTGAATCTAAACCCAAGCCGGGTCATTGATGCTGTAAGAATGGCTCCATGCCATGGCAAAAATTTACCATCATCTTATGTGTAGCCTTTTCTCATTCTACCAACTTTCATATACTCAGATCGACTCTGATACCATTTACACCCCAAGCCTATACTACATGGCCCAAAAACTCAAGTGGAAGTTAATTGGTAGCAGATGAACTTAAGTTATAAGTTTATAGTATTTCTTTTCATCCAATGTAGAACTAAATTTAGGGTATCACAGTGCCTTACGGTTGTAACATCAGTTGAAAATGATTAGAAATAGAGTAGATTAGAAGTTTAGTATTTTGCTCTTTTCCCTTTTTCTTTACCATGCTAGACACAATAGTACTCTAGACACAATAGTAAACTGTGATATCATAAACTGGGCAACACAAACTTTGTATGAATGTTTCATATCGAAAGCTAGAAAAGGTAATTAAGATCAAGATTTTGTATATCATTTAAGTAGTTGTGAATCAATTTTCTAGAAGAGTTCATAATTTATAATGATGCACCAATTATATTGTTAAATAAGATATTAGGATTCCTGATAGCACTCATTGCAAAATTAGTTTGTGATCAATTTGACACCTAAGGTTTAAGAGTTATTATTATTCTTTTAGAATAAGATTTAGTTCTATTTATTGTTTTTAGTATATTATTATTTTTATTATTATAAAATGAAAATTATATCTTATGACTAATTGCAATATGGACTAATACTATCTTATCTTCCTTTATATAGATTAATCTAGATCATGGCTTCTTATGTACAGACCATGGAGTATATTATTAAGTTTTGACTTATATTATACTCGATTGTTATTATTGAGGTATTATGTGATGTGAATATTGACAGGGGTATTTATGGATGATGGATGTAATGGAATTGATTTATTAATCAATAGATTTTGTGGTTTACGTTTAATGTAATTTTGATGGATGGAATTAACAGGTTTACGGATCATATTTTAAGCAAAAAAATAGAAACTATTAATTTTTATGTTTTTGTGTATTGATTTCAGTGACAAAATAAATTTCATCAAGTGATGAGACTATATTCTTAGAAGTAGTTAGATTCTTAAAATACTTTATAATTTGCAATGAAAACATTTCAACCCTAACATCCCTAATACCTGATTGTGATTGTGAGTGATGATCATGTTCATCATTAACAAATTTTTTTTGATGATAAGGAGAAATTTTATTACCAAAACTTTTAATGTTGAAAGTTCTTTCATCACAAAAGAACTTCAATTTGAAAGCAAAAATTCTTATATGACTTGCTGAAATTGAGTAATGAGTGATAATAAATTTTGAGTCTTGAGCAGTGATTCATTAAAATTTTCATTTTTTAGTTTAGTGAGAGAAATTTGACAACCAAAATTTTAGATTTGTTTTCCTCCTTTCCTTCTTAAGTTCGAAGTTCATGGAATAAAGGCCAACTCTTTGTTTCTTTTAATTAACATAAATTATTGGATGATAAATTTATTTTTTGGTCATTGTGTTCTCGCAATTTTATCAAAATTGCACAGAACATCTTATCTCATTAGCATTTATAAACCGATTTGGAAAGTATCTATACATTTACCAACGAACTATATATTTAGAAAATATCTATATATTTACCAATGATCATTAGCTTTTAAGCATCGGTCTTTCTCGATGCTTCTCAAAAGCATCGGTGGGTTTTGGCACTTTTTGACGCTATCCATAGCGTCGAAAAGAAAGAGTTGCTATACATAAAATTTGTTGTAGTGAGTTAAGGCAAACTAATGTCATTGCTATGGAAAGAAAGAGTTGCTACACATGAAATTTGTTGTAGTGAGTTAAGGCAAACTAAGGAAGCTAGATAAATATATTTACTTTCAACCATGGCCTTCCATGGTTATAACGAGTGCAGAAAAGTTGCATGAATATTTTTGACCACCCCCACCTTGCTCTCCTCCTCTCGTTTTTCTCTCTCTCTCTCTCTCTCTATCATCAATCTGTTAATTGCTCTCCTCCCTTTTTCTCTTCTCTCTATCATCAATCTGTATCAACCTGTTAATCCGTCATCTACGTCTGTTCCTTGTGATTGTCTCAGATGGACATGAAGACGAACAGCGGTGGATGATATGAGAACTATGGGTGTCAAATTTAAACAAAATATTGAAAAAATAAAGATAAAGATAAGATAAATCAAAATTTTAAATCAAGAACCTCAATTGACTTAAAATATATAGGTGAAAACGGAAGGTGAGCGCTTTTAACGTGTAAATGGGTGATGGTGTTTTTGGACTTGAACCGACATTCATTATTAGTCTATTTGAAAGATCCTGAGTGAACTTTGTCTTGAATTCGGTCCTTGAGTTCAAATTTCTATTTATCACACGCAGGTAATAACTGTGTTCTGGTAGGGTTTGCACGTTATGGTTTTGCACACATTCCTTGAAAATATTCATAAATAATATTATAAAATACAAAAATTATATTAAAATCACAAATTATAAATTAAGTCTTATTTTAATTATTTAATTATTTTAATTTAATATTTATATTAGCAGTATATATTTTTAATAATAATTTTATTTTTGATAAATGTTATCTTATTTATGTAATATTTTTTATTAATAAGCAAATGATATTTATTTCAATATTAATAATAAAATATTAATATTTTTAAATAAAATAAATTTTTAGTGTAATAAATATTAATAAATATATAAAAATAAAATAAAATAATAATAAAATTATTTAAAAATAATAGTTATGAAATAAAATATGTATGTTCATTTCCCATATACAAATCAAGAGCTTTATTCAACCAGAAGAATAGTCACCGGTTGATTTAGAAATTTTATCATTCATTGGAAAAATATTTTGAACAAAACAGCTTCACATGCTTCAATAATGATATTTTAGAAGTTTTTAGAATTTCAGAAGTAATAACTAAAAATCTATAAATAACAACTAAAAATCTATAAATAACACTTCCCAAAGATATATAACAAATTAACATGTGACTTTTAGTCAATTTTCTTAGGATCAATTTTCTTTTCTTATTAGAAGGAAAAAGATTTTTAGTCCAGCACCATCATAATTTGAAATTTTATAACCAGGCTTTCTATTTTACCATTATTCATTGAAAGTTTTATGAGGACTTTTATGAGGAATCCTATTAAGAATATGATAAGTAGAATGTAGAGCTCCATCCTATAAATTCAACAAACTAGAACTAGTTAGCATATAGCATTCGCCATATCAAGTATTGCACTATTTATTCTTTCTAATATACCATTGAATTAAGATGCATGTGTTGGTGTGACTTGGTATGTGATTCCATATATTTACAAAATTCTTTTATTTTAATAGGAGCATACTCACCCTCGCTATCAGATTTTAGCATTTTAATGTTATTTTCTAATTGTTTTTCTACTTTTCTTTATAAACTTTTATTTTTTCAAACAACTCACTTTTATGTCTAAACAAATAAACATAATTGTTATATAATTAAAGAGTAACAATAGAACAAAGAGAGTAAGAAAAGAAAGTATTGGAATATGTTCTCTCTTATTTCATCTTTTCTATTTCATCCGTATCTTATTTCATCAATTCTTCTCAAATACAATTACATGCCATCTATTTATAGGCAAATGGTAAAAGATGTTACAATAGACACCATCTTTATAACTTGACATAATCCCCCTTAGAATGCCAATGAACATCCATTTTATTAGCAATATTATAACACTCCCCCTTGGATGTTCATTTATTTGATTATGAAAAGTACATCATTCATGTCTTTTATTTAAAGGGGATACTGTCTCATTAAAAATCTTGCTAAGAAAAACTCAATAGAACAAAACCATAGCTAAGAAAAAAAGAGTATATTATTTTGCTCCTTTTTTTGACTGCATCTCTTGATATACTTCCCTTAAAATTATCATTCGAGATCCTTGAGTCGTCGTAGTTCAATTTTTCGGACTAACTCTTCAAATCTCTTTGTAGACAGTGCTTTCATAAATAAATCAGCGAGATCATCGCTGGATCGAACTTGTTGAATATTTATAGCACCACTTTTTTGAAGGTCATGAGTAAAAAAGAACTTTGGGGATATATGTTTTGTTCTATCATCTTTGATATACCCTCCTTTCAGTTGAGCTATGCAGACTGTATTATTCTCATACAAAATAGTTGGTACCTCATTTTAAAAGAATAATCCATATGTCTTTTGAATGTGTTGGATTACCGATATAAGCCATACATATTCTCGGTTTGCTTCATGAATTGCCAGAATTTTAGTATGGTTAGATGATGTAGCCATAATTGTTTGCTTTGTAGAATGTCATGAAATAGCAGTGCCACCATATGTAAATACATAATCTGTTTGTGATCGACCATTATGAGGATTAGACAAATATCCTTCATCTGCAAAACCTACCAACTCAGATTTGGATAATTTGAATAATACAAACCCATATCCATTGTACCTCTAAGGTATCGAAATATGTGCTTAACACTTGTCCAATGCCTCCTTGTAAACTAAGAACTATATCTTCCTAACAAGTTTATTGAAAAAGATATATCAGGTCAAGTATGAGTCGCAAGATACATTAATGCATCTATTGCACTAAGATATGGTACTTCAGGACCAAGTAGTTCTTTATCATCTTCTTTAGATCAAAAAAGATCTTTATCGATTTGGATAAATTTGAATAATACAAACTCATATCCATTGTACCTCTGAGGTATCAGAATGTGCTTAACACCTGTCCAATGCCTCATTGTAGGTGAAAAACTATATCTTCCTAACAAGTTTACTGAAAAAGATATATCAGGTCAAGTGCGAGTCACAAAATATATTAATGCACCCATTGCGCTAAGATATGGTACTTCAGGACCAAGTAGTTCTTCGTCATCTTTTTTAGGTCAAAAAGGATCTTTATCGATTTCAAGTGACCTTACGATCATCGGAGTACTCAATGGGTGTGCTTTATCATATAATACCTTTTAAGTATCTTTGCTGTATAAGCAGATTGGTGTACAAAAATCCCATTCTTAAGATGCTCGAGCTGCGGGCCAAAGAAAAATTTTGTTCTTTCAAGATCTTTCATTTCAAATTTCTGCTTTAAGCAATCACTGCCCTTTGAAGCTCTTCAGGAGTTTCAATCATGTTTAAATCATCAACATATACTGCAATGATCACATATTGTGATCCAGATCTCTTTATAAAGACACAAGGATATATGAGATCATTGTTATAGCCTTGTTTCAATAGGTATTCAATCAAATAATTGTACCATATATGCCCTGCTTGTTTAACCCATAGAGAGACTTCTGCAACTTTATCGAATAAAGTTCTCTCGAATTAGAGTTAGACTTTTTAGGCAATTATAATCCTTCTAAGATTTTCATATAGATATTATTGTCAAGTGAGCTATATAGATAGGCTGTCACTACATCCATAAGATGTAATTCAAGTTTTTCATGCATTGCTAGAATAATTAAATACTGAAAAGTTGTTGCATCCACCATAGGAGAATACGTCTTTTCATAATCAATACCGGATCTTTATGAGAATCCTTGGGCAACTAGTTGTGCTTTATACCTCACAATTTTATTATCCTTATTTCGCTTTTGCACAAATACCCATTTATATCCTGCAGGTTTTACACCAGCAGGTGTTTGGACAAAAGGTCTAAAAACTTTACGTTTCGCTAGCGATTTTAATTTAGAATTGATTGCATCCTTCCATTTTGGCCAATCTTGTCGATGTCTACATTTTACCATAGACATGGGCTCATGATCCTTATTTTTATTTTTAATATTTTATGCAACATAATATGCAAACTTATCATCGACGATCATCTTATATCGATTCCATCTTTCCTCAGTCATAACATAATTGATAGAGATCTCTTCATTTTCTTCGATTTTAGGTACATTATTCTTAGACTTATCTGGAGTCTCAATTATTTTTGTTATTTACTGGGGATCTTTTTTTGCATCACAGTATCTTTAATCTGATCATCTAAATGCTTCGCTCCTTTTCTTTTGCGAGGATTTTTATCTTTGGAACTAACTGATCTACCATGCTTTACTTGTCCCTTTATCTCATTAGCAGTGGTAGGTTGTCTTTCAAGGGCAATAATTCTGATTGGAGCATTTGCAGCTGGTATATATGAGTTTGTCACTCTTTTAAGGTCAGTAAATGCGTCTGGCAGTTGATTTGCTAGTTTTTGCATATGAATTATCTTTTGAACTTCAAGTTCATGTTGTTTTGTACGAAGATCAAGATGGAACAATGATAATTCATTCCAACTAATTCTTTTACCAGCTATTTATTTTCTTCCCCTAATATTGAAAAAATAGACTCATCAAAATGACAATCAGAAAAATGTGTCGTAAATAAATTTTTGTAGATAGTTCAAGATATTTAATTATAGATGTAGATTCATGCCCAACATATGTCCCTAACCTCCTTTGAGGTCCCATCTTAGTGTGTTATGGTAAAGCAATTAGAAGATAAACCGCACATCCAAAAATTCTTAGATGAAAAATATTTGGTTCCTAACCATAAACCAATTGTAACAGGGAGAATTCATTATAATCCGTTGGCCTTATGTGAATAAGTGCTGCTGCATGTAAAATAGCATATTCCCATGTAGATAAAGAAAGTTTTGCTCTCTTAAGTAATGGTCTTGCAATCAGTTGGATTCGTTTGATAAGCGATTCTGCAAGATCATTTTGAGTATGAACATATGCTACAGGATGTTCAACAATGATTCTAATAGAGTACAATAATCATTGAATGCTTGAGTAGTAAATTCACCAGCATTGTCAAGGCGTATTGTCTTAATAGGATTATCTAGATAATGAGCGCGTAGTCAAATTAATTGCGCTAGTAGTCTTGCATATGCCAGGTTGCGAGTCGATAATAAGCATACATATGACCATCTAGTTGAAGCATCAATTAAAACCTTGAAATATCTAAATGGTCCACTTGGTGGGTGAATAGGTCCACAGATATCACCATATATGCGTTCCAGAAATCCAAGAGATTCAGTCTTGATTTTAGCCGGTGATGGCCTAATAATTAATTTGCCTTGAGAGCAAGCATCACATAAGAATTCATTTGGTCGTAATATTTTCTAATTCTTTAATGAATGTCTACATGAATTCTCTATAAATCTTCGCATCATAATTGAACCGTGATGATCCAACCGATTATGTAAAATTATAAAATCATTTTAATTTGTAAACTTCTGGTTTACTATAGCATATACTTCAACTATGCTTATATTTGTGTAGTATAAATCAGAAAAAATTGCAGCAATTTTTTTAATACACATTTCTTGCCTAAGATTATACTTGTAATGCACAAATACTCAATATTGCTTTCATTAATTGTCTCAATGTGATATCCATTTATGTGAATATCTTTAAAACTCAATAAATCTTTTTGAGACCTTTCAGAATATAAGGCATCATCAATTATGAATTTTATTCTTTCAGGCAAAATGATATGGGCTCTTTTAGAGCCTTCAATCAATTTTGCACTACCATAAATTGTATTAACATTTGTTGCCTGCATTCTTAAGTAGGAGAAGTATTTCATATCTTTAAGTATAGTATGCATTGTAGCACTGTCGATGAGGTATAAATTGCTGTTATCGATAAAAGATCCTACTCGAGATAATTTCATTTTCTTCATGGAAAGAATGACATATAGTAAAATACAAATTAGAATACAAGGTATATAAAGGTATAAAAACTAAAAGTCACAATTCATCATTGCATCAGTTTCTTTAAAACAAACATATGTATAATAAGATATTATTTTATTGCATGGTATTATTTGATAACATAGGCATTTTTAAAATTAACCTTATACATTCATGCTATCAATTAGACAAGCATTATTTTTTTCTGGTTAGATAAAGAAGTCAGCAACATCCAGATTATCAAATCCAGTATTAGAAGGGCCAGATTCAGAAATAAAATTTGTTTCTATCTTTTTCTCATTCTTTTTCAATGATTCTTGATAAAGTTCAATGAGGTGTTTTGACGTACGATAGGTACGCGATCAATGACTCTTCATTCCACAACGATAGCATGAGTTATCCACCAAATTTTTACTTAAGTTCCCTTTGCCTTCTTAATTTTCTTCTTATTTTTCTTAATTTTTTATTTTTCTCCCACTTCAAGTGGTGAGGAGTTTTAACATGACCACCATGATAACCAAAATATCCTCAACCACGTCCGCATCCACGATCATGTCCATGACCATGCCTTTGTTTATAAAATTGATATGTAGTTTCATTCATTTTAGAGAATGGTACAGAGTCAATTGGATGGGCTTCATGGTTTTTCATTAAAAGTTTCTTATTTTGTTTAGCCACAAGAAGGCAGGAAATTAGTTTAGAATATTTCTTAAAATCCTTTTCATGATATTGCTGCTGTAGGAGCAAATTAGAAGAATAAAAAGTAAAAAAAGGTTTTTTCTAGCATATCCTCATCAGTGACTTTTTCTTCACATAATTTAATTGAGAAGTAATTCTGAACATAGCTAAATTGTATTCATTTACTGTCTTATAATCTTATAGACATAAGTGCATCCAGTCATAACGAGCCTTGGAAAGAATGATAATTTTTTGATTGTCATAACGCTCTTTTAGGCTATTCCAAAGGATAAAGGGATCTTTTTGTTAGTAAGACTAATTGTAGGCTATAGATATGCATTTTAAAATTTTTAAAATAAATACGTAATGGAAGCAATAAGATATTGAATCTAATCCAATATCAGCCTACGATAGGATCAATATATAAAAATTATATATATAAAGGTATAAAAGAAAGTATATAGATCAAATCTATGTAAAAAGGTGTGCAGATCAAATCTATGTAAATACATAGATCATATCTATGTTTGCGACCTAATGTCTTAGATCATATCTAAGTCACCAGTAACTATTGAATCTTTTACCTTTGGATGCTTAATAACACACGCAGTAATAAAAGGCGGTGGTAGGTACAACTTTTGCAAGCCATGCAAAGGTATATGGCCTCTACAAGCGATCCACATCGGGGTTCTGATCCTGACCAGCCTCTTTGGAGTGCTAGCTCCTCTCCTAGGCTTTGATGATGAGATTTCTTCTTTGTAACACCAATGTGCTCTTGGAATTGTCAAAAGGATGCACTGCAAGATTTTTGCCTTTCAGCAATGAATTTTTTTGCAATGAATTTTGAAATTCGTTGATGAAAGTGGATATTTGCAACGAATACAAAAATTCATTGTTGAAAATTCGTAAATAATTAGGAAGGACTTTCTGTAACGAAATTTTTTTGTGGTGATTAAAAATATTTGTTGCTGAATGTTTTAGCGCCACATAATATTCATTTTTGCGAGAAATTTTTGGTATCAAAAACTTTCAGCAATGAATTACTATTTCTACTACGAATAAATTTATTGTTAAAACTCCAATTATTAGCAACAAATTTTAATTCATTGCAAAAGTTATTTTTAAAATAATAATAATAATATATTTACCAATGAATATTTTATTTTTTGCAATGAATATCTAATATAAATAAAAGTTAATAAAAAAAGTTAATTAGAAAAATCATCCTAACTGTCTCTTCTTTTGATCTACGCCTTACGTGAGTGCGAGAAAAAAAGAAGAGTTAAACCCTATTTCTAAGCTGCCTGACAGGAGGACTTCATCGCCATTATCATTGACCCAGGTATGCATCTCTTAACCAAACCCTAGTTAAAGAGAGAAGAGGGAAGCCCATGCTGAGTTATGATCATGTTTTTCTTCTACCCTAGTTTTTGTTTAAAACAACCCTAACCCTAAGGAAACAGTGAGCTCCCGACAGGGGCAGGAAGGGGGGCCATCAAACTCCAGGGAAACAGAGAGTCGACATTCGCGAGGGAAATAGGGAGTGGTCGCGGCTCCCTCGCGAGCGTCAACTCCCGACCAGAGTAGTGGGGGGGGGGGGGGGGGAACAGGGAGCAGCGTGGGGGAAACAGGAGTTGATGGAGTCGACTCCCGACCAGAGTGATGGGGGGGGGGGGGTAGGGGAACAAGGAGGGGGGGGGGGAGAATTGGGATTCGACGGTCCGAGGGAAATAGGGAATGATCGCGGCTCCCTCATGAGCATCGACTCCCAACCGGAGTGGTGTGGCGGGGACAGGGAGTAGGGGGGAAACAGAGAGTCGACGGAGTCTGTCGACGATCACGGCGGGCCGACCGGAGCGGTTGGGGGGGGGAACAGAGAGCAGGGGGGAAACAGAGAGTGGGCCGACCGGAGTGGCAGGGGGAGTGACAGGGAGTGGGGGGGGGGAACAGAGAGTGGGCGGGTGATAGGGAGCAGGGATGGAGTCGAGCATGGTGACAGGCATCAACACGAGCATGGTGATAGGGAGGGGGGGGGGGGGTCGGAACAAAGAGCGGGCGGGTGACAGGGAGCGGGGATGGAGTCGAGCATGGTGATAGGGAGCGGGAGGGGGGGGGGGGAACAAGGAGCTAGGGGCGGGCCAATCGGAGCGGTGGGGGGTGGGGGGGGGGAGAACATGGAGCAGGGGCGGGCCGATCGGAGAGGTGGGGGAACAGAGAGCGATGGGGTCGATCGGTGGAGTCGATCGATGGAGTCGATGGTTTGATGGAGTCGAGCATGGTGAGTCGATGGGTTGATGGAGTCGAGCATGGTGATAGGGGGGGGGAGGGGGGAATAGGGAGCTAGGGGCAGGCTGATCGGAGCAGTGGGGGGTGGGGGGGGGGGAGAACAAGGAGCAGGGGCAGGCCGATCAGAGCGGTGGGGGAACAGAGAGCGATGGGGTCGATCGGTGGAGTCGATGGTTCGATGGAGTCGAGCATGGTGATAGGGAGTGGGGGGGGGGGGGGGGGGACAAAGAGCGAGCGGGTGATAGGGAGCATGGTGACAGGTCGAGCATGGTGACAGGGAGCGGCGGGGGGGTGGGGAGGGGGGGGAACAAGGAGCAGGGGGCGGGCCGACCGGAGCGGTGGGGGGTGGGGGCGGGGGAACAGGGAGCAGGGGGCTTTGCCTCCATTATTTGTGATGAAGCAAATGTTTCAAGGGTGACACAGTTCCTCACATGAGATATTGTCTGTTTGAACTCATGGTTTAAGACTTTAATTTCAACAGATGGGACATTTGACATAAGTTCATCGGATGTCACGTACAAGCAACTAGATATCTTAACAAGTTTGTGTAGTTTATCTGCTGAATAATCAATGTAGTTCAGCAAGCAAAAGCTTCTTTTATAATCAAATTCAGAATTCGATCATCTTCTTCATTCTTGAATTTATGTAGATTCTGAAGCCATTCTATCTTTTATTATCTTTGAAATTTATAAATTATTTTCATGTGTTCACTTTGATCTAATAAAGAGGTTTTCATGTATTCACTTGTCATTAATAACTTATAAGAGTTTAAGTTAATATTTAGTGATCCAATTAGAGGGATAATTTAGATACGGCTGCAAACCTTGACTTCCATTTCCCGAAAAGCTCATGTCTTTCGACCCTTTAAGCAGTGTTGTTCCACACTGATACGTTACTTGTTCTCCCTCGGGAGAGTTACTATGTTTAGGAGAGGGAAAAGAAACCTAAACTAGCATAGCCCAGATGAAAAATCAAGGCAAAACATCCCAAGACATTGATCAGCCATGATTTTCTCATGGTAAATATCAGCACCATCCAAGATGTATCCAGTTAATACACAGGTAAATATGCAAGTTATTTTAATATATTACTATGTATTACTTGATTGTGATAAGAAAATCAAGTGTATTGTTTTAATATGAAATTGTGCCACGTACAGTTTGCTATGTTCTGACATGATATGACATGTTTTGACATATATGATATGTTTTGATATGATATGACATAATGTCATAATATGATACGATGACATGGTGACATGATGACATGTAAATATGAAACTAGTAATTGAATTATTCAATTTGATTGATATCCTACAGAAATGGATCGCAGTTGGATTCAAAAAATAAATCGTGTGTCACAACGTTTCAAGGATGGAGTTATCCAATTCCTAGACATAGCATGTAACTGCTTGAATTCAAATGGTGAAACATTATGTCCTTGCCGCAAATGTGCAAATATACTCGTGCAAACCTTGCCTGCCATTCGAGCTCACATTTGTACTTATGGTTTCCTCTCAACTCATATCGTTTGGAATAAACATGGCGAGCTTGGACATGTAGCAGTAGAAATTCTAACTGATCCTCAGAATCTGAAGGCATCGAAGCAGCAATCCATGATGCAGTTGGGCCAAACTATGTCCATGTAGAGAATGCAACCAATGTTGCTTTTGAGGAGATGAACGATGGTGATCAGAGAAGGTATGATAAGATGTTCTAAGAACTTAATTGTGGGTTGTATGAAGGGTGCACAAAATTCTCCTCTTTGAAGTTTACAATTAAACTCATGCATATAAAAGTCTTAAACAAGTGGTCTGACCACTCGTTTAATATGCTATTGGAACTATTAGCGGATGCATTTTCCACAAATAATTGGTTGCCGAGAACGTTAGGGGAAGTGAAGCGTTTGTTGGTTAATGTAGGCTTGGGTTATCAAACTTATGATGTGTGCAAATATGATTGTTTTGTATTCATGGGTGAAGATGCTGGAAAAGAAGAATGTCCCGTGGGTCATGAACCTCGTTATGTACGTAAGAATGAGAAAATGAAGGTGCCTCATAAAAGACTTTTTTACTTTCCAATTACTCCTAGATTGAAGAGGTTGTTTGCTTTACAAAAGACTGCAAAAGACATGCGTTGGCATCATAAGTGTCATGATGATGATGGAGACTTGTCTCATCCATCCGATGCTGAAGCATGAAAGCATGTCAATAACTTGTATCCTGACTTTGCAGCTGATTGCTGGAATGTACGAATAGCTCTTGCTTTTGATGGTTTTAATCCATTTGGTCAGATGAGTAGTAAATATAGTGTTTGGCCAGTCATTCTAACACCATACAATATACCAACATGGAAGCTTATGAAACAATCTTTCATGTTTCTGAGTTTGCTAATTCCTGGACCTAAATCTCTAGGAAGGACTTTGATGTTTTTATGCATCCTTTGATTAAGGAGTTGAAGGAGTTATGGGATGTTGGAGTAATGACTTATGAAGCATACAAAAAAGAAATCTTCAACCTCCGTGCCATGGTTATATGGACTATCAGTGATTTTCCTGCTCTAGCTTATTTGTCAGGGTGGTCAACTAGTGGGTACAAGGCTTATCTTATTTGTGGTGATGACACACCATCTGTTGGCATTACTTGCAAATGATGCTACATTGGTGCTCGTTGTTGGTTGGGACCAAATCATAGGTGGCACAATAGCAAAGAATTTGATGGGTTTCCAGAAACTCGTGGTCCACCAGTTGAACTCTCTGGAAAGGAGATTGTTTCTTGATTAAACAACTTACATCGCTGTTGCCTAGAAAAACACCCAAACAATCCAGATAGGAAGAGAAAGCGAACAGAGGCAGAGTCCAACTGGACGAAGAAGAGTATATTGTTTGAGCTACCATATTGGTCCAAGCTACTGTTACGACACAACTTGGATGTCATGCATATTGAAAAAGACGTGTATGATAATATCCTTGCAACACTTCTTAACATCCCTAAAAAGACAAAAGATAATGAGAATGCTCGTAAATACTTGGAAAATATGGGCATATGCAAGGAGTTATGGTTGGTGTGACGACCTTCAAGACCTAATGCATTGCCACAAGCTTCATTTGTTTTGACTAAGTCCGAGAAAGACAAGTTCTTTGAGTTCATGAGGGACGTCAAACTTCCTGATGGGTATGCTTCCAATGTCAAGTGTTATTTTACTGAAGATAAGAAGTTATTTGGCATGAAGACGCACGATTGTCATGTTGTCTTGCAAAGTTGCTACCTGTTGAGTTGTTGAATTTTTTTTACAAAGGACATTCGAGCCGCATTGATTGATTTATGTTTATTCTTCTAAAAAATATGTTCTAAAAAGTTAGTGAGGACTGAATTAAAGGAGTTGGAAAGAGGGATTGTTATAATTTTATGCATGTTTGAGAGAATTTTTCCTCCTACCTTTTTTGATGTTATGTTGCATCTTTGCATACATTTGCCTCAACAAGCCTTACTTGGTGGACCAGTTGGTGATAGATGGATGTATGCGGTGGAGAGATGCTTGGGTACTTATAAGCAATATGTAAGGAATAAGGCACGACCTGAAGGTTGTATTGCTCAAGCTTATGTAGTCGACGAAGTGTTATCATATTACTCAATGTATATGTCAGAGATAGAAACTAAGTTTAGCAGGCCTGAATGCAATGTCGATGTGTCAGAGATACCTCAAGAATCAAAGGTTGGGGTTTTCAAACAACCGATTCGATGCTTTGGAGGAAAAAAGTATATCAATATTGCTGAAACAAAACTTCAGCTTCATTGGTATATACTAATAATGCCAATATTCAAGAATTTTTTGAGTAAGTATAATAAATTGCTTACTACTTCTATCTATTACATTTGCTCATCTCAATATGTATACTAATATTGTACTTGTTATTGTAGTGAGCATATGTGGATTCTCCATAATGAAGGTCATGCCAATCCCTCAATGGAACTACAACAAAGAATGTTCCCTGTTTGGTTTAGATCTAAGGTGATGATTTGACATTTTTCTCCATTAATCACTTTCTTAATCAAATATATGGTTAATACGATGAAATTGCAGATGGAGATCTTGAGATCATCTGGGTCACCTCGAGCAACTGATGAGCTTTACTCATTGGCATTAGGCCTGAAGGATGTTTATAAGTCTTGGAGTAGTTGTGTGGTCAATGGAGTCCGATTCCATTGCAAGGATCATGACAAAAAAAGGATGACACAAAATTGTGGGATCACTACTAAGTCTTTTCATAATGGTATAGAAGTTGATTTCTACGGGTGCTTGTTCTAGATTTTGGAACTTGATTATTTATATGGTAATAAAGTCTGCCTTTTTAAATGTACATGGTATAATACTGATACTACTGGAAGAAAAAAAAAAAGTTGAAAAAGTTCATGGCTTTACTTGCACTCGAATAACCTCAAGTGGTATAAGAATGACCCTTTCATTTTAGCGACCCAAGCAAAACAAGTGGTCTACCTGCCTGATTTGAAACGTGGAAAAGATTGGCAGGTTGTTCAACACTTTCCACACTGACACATATGGGATATGCCTAAAATAACCCAAGTTGATGATGAAGTGGTTGAGGAAGAGGTGTTGCAGGAGGAACATGTGTCCAATATACCCCTTATGGTTGAGGATAACGAAATCAGTAGTCATGAATTGGTTCGGAATGACCTACCACCAATTATTGTTGACAATGATGTTGCCAACAAACCTACAAATGAAGATGATGATAATAGTTCAATAATGATGAGTTTATTGATGATGATAAAGATGATTTCTCTGAATGAATGAGTAATTATGTAATATGCTATATTTCTTTAAGTTCTTATTATCCATAATCATGCATGATTTCTAGCATATCATATTTTCTTTACTTCGACAGAGGATGTTGAGTGGGAGCATTGTTATTCCTTCAGAATCTTCACAAGGTATAAATATATTACTTTATTTTTTGAAATAATCAATATCCTAACTATCTTATATTCTTTATAGGTACTGCTCCTCCGAAGAAGGTCGCAAATGCAGTAAAATTTGAAAGTCATTGCTGCTCGAGAAGTTGCGAAGCAAGCTAAGTTTCCTCTTAGCTTTGAGTTTGGCATTCGCCAGGCGCTTGGTGACAATGCAGTCCAATTCAACAATGGCTGTGGGATTGTTGCTCGACAAGAAGCATCTTTTCAGTATCGCGAGTGGAGGAGTATTCCTGAGCATGAAAAACAGACACTACGGAAGAAGGCAGCAGTATGTCCTTTTATTTTAAAAGTCTTAGTTTCTTATAATATCGTTTGAATATGGATGATATCTATAATGTACTACAACTTTTACAAAATGACATTTTATATTGTGTCAAATTAAACCTATAGAGGACAATCTAAAGATATGCTTGACAAAAATGTTACATGAATTGCCTGTATACTGGCCCTTTTGGATTATGTTATTAAATATTAGTTGCGATAGAAAAAACTATGGCTTCCCCATCTTAATTGAACTTAGAGCAGTTCATTTTGTTTGTTAATATGGGACAAAACAATTTGTTGGTAACACATTCAATTAAACTTGAGTCTCAAGTTGAGTCAATGGATGGTGTACTTAGGTGTCACTTTGAGAATCCCATGCTCCATAGAAAGATGTATTTTCATATTTGATGTATCATTCTAGAAAATTCTAGTACTGGGTTGGGATATTTTTTTGATCTGGAGATGTTACAATAGGGTTTCATTTTCCAAGCATATAGTGTGTTGCAGCAGGGTTTCATTTTTCAAGCGTATAGTGCTAATGAAGAGGTGGGTTGCATTATGAAAAGTTTTATTTAAAGTTGGTTTGTAATGTTAAAGCATGTTTGGATTTGATCAGATATACTTTTCTCATTAATTAATTAATTTTCTTAGTTTTATGTTAGACTTTTCAATTGCAAGTTAATCCATCTAGCCTGCATGGACTTCTATCTAACCTGACCATGAGTCTATGGCAGAATCATTGTCTAAATTTGTTGTTATGGACTTGATATTCCTTGGAATTATTGGAATTGCTTTGGAAATATTGTATATGCAAGTTTATTATTGAAATTGATTGAAATTGTTAATGTGTTGAGATTTCTTGATATGTAATCGCTAATTTAATTTTCTTCTAGGATGATTGGATATTGATCTGATAGATAAAAGAATAAGAGACATTATTGACAAGCAATTAAACGAGGCTTGGAAGCAATAAAAGCACAGGTTTTATGCTTGGTACTTGCAAAAGGAGATGGACAAGCTCTCAGATGCATATGCTTATGCAAAGCCCCATCCATATTGTAAACCTGAAGATTGGAAGTTCTTAGTCAAAAATTGGAGGTCAAAAGAATGGCAGGTATGATTATTTGATTACATTGTTTTATTGAGTCATGAATTTCTTATGTGTTTATTTGCTAGATTTTCATGGTTCAAAGTTATTAGTTATTTCTTTTCTTATTATAGGAAAGGCGAGAGAAGAATATTAAGAACCTCCGCAATAGAAAGACAAAGACTAAGAATGGATCAGTGACAACAGCAAACCATCATGTTCGTCATAATAGGGATGTCGCTGTTGATAATATCAAAAGTTGGAAGGAGCTTCGTCACGACGAGAAGACGGACAAGTGAACATCCGACATATGTCGAGACCAATATGTAA
The DNA here is from genome assembly GCA_900491605.1 of Calamus simplicifolius. Lineage (NCBI taxonomy): Eukaryota > Viridiplantae > Streptophyta > Magnoliopsida > Arecales > Arecaceae > Calamus > Calamus simplicifolius. The sequence continues at coordinate 659,092 of UESW01004847.1, forward strand.
GTATTTAATTCTAAACTATAATGTTTTGTCCATATTATTGTTGTAGAAATGATATCTTTTTTTTTTCATTTCATATTTTCCTTTGAAAGGCCTAGATGATGACATATAAGAATGACTCAGAGAACCAGCTCACTGACCTTCAAATTATGGAGAAGGTTTTGGGGCCTCAATCAGCATATGCTCCAGGATGGTCATGTATTCAAACTAGTCGTCAATTAGGGGAGAGACAATTTGTTGACTCTTCTGCGATCAACAATGTCGATTAACCCTCTTATGATGAGCTTATTCAGCAGCTCAGTAAGCTAACGAAAAGATCAACACTATGTCCTTAGTGCTAGAGAATGTTATGGCCCGCATGACTGCGATTGAGACTTCACAGGTTGCATCATCGAGCAACCCTCCACCTCCATCTTCCACTGACATCTTGGATGAGAGAGATTGAGTTGTCTATGCATTGTTCACTCTTTTATCTTTTTTTTAAGCTGATATCAAATACTTTACTTTGGTTTAAAACATTTTGGTTGTATTTGGATTTTGGACTTTGTTGATATATTTATTAATGCTATTTAGTTTCATAAACTTTAATTTAGAGTCATTCGTAACTAATTTGGCTTTCCACAATGAATTTAATATTAGGAACAAGTTATAATTGCAATACTTTTAAATGAATATGCAATGAAAAAAAATTATTTAGCAACGATCTCTTTTCCGCAATGAAACTAAGTTTGTTGCAGAAACTCATATTCAGTAACGTATTTGACTAAATAAAACATTCGTCGCAAAAACATTAGCAACAATTTTATTTTAGCAACGAAAATAAATTTATTGCAGAAACTCGATTTCAGTAATGAATTATCGTATTTTTTGGAAAGTAGTAGCAATGAATTTTTTAGATTCCGCAACGAAATGGTTTCGTTGCAAAAGGTAGACTTTCTGTAACGAATTGTATTCATTGCTAAAAGTAGTGATTTGAGCTTCAGAAACCAACATTCTGCAATGAATGGTAACGAATATAAATTCATTGCAAAAGTTTTTTGCAATGATTTTAGCACTTTCAGCAATGACAAAATTCATTGTTGAAAGCCAAAAATCTTGTAGTGACGTTTGTCTAAAGGAAACATTTTATCTTATGCTTTATAGCCAGAATCTCTTTCACCTTAAAAACTTCTCATCTCCCTTTCTTGAAAGATAAGAAAAAAAAACCAACATCTCCTTTTCCAATAAAAAACCAAAAAGTTAGAAGTTAAGGATCATCTCCTTTTTAGCTAAAAACCAAAAAAAGGTTAGAAGATAATGAATGAGGGATAATTAGGGAGAGATCATTAACATCCATTTTAAATTCAAACTTAAAATTTGAATTCAAAATTTAAACTTCAAACTTGAAATTAAAATAGTTTAAAATTTAAATTCATAATTTAAATTTAAATGAGTAAGGATGTTAACATTAGGCTTATCTAAATTTGAGCCCAAATCAAATCCTATTTGATTTGATCAAGATATTCATAGCTCAATCAAATTGAGCTAGCCAGCAATCACATTGCCAATTTAATCATTCAATTAATTTACTAACATTTAGTTTCTCAATCATTCAATTAGGTAGAATCTCCTATAGTGTGTGACCCCATAGGTTCAAACACTAAGCCGGTAGCACTAGAACACTTCCAATACTAATCGAAGTCATCATCTAGAATGACACCCGACGTCCGGATAGGCCAAAGGTTGCATAGCAACAATCAAGAACCTCTGGCATATGGTTACCATATAATTCATTCCTTTGACCCTTAATGCTCAAGATGACTTAGGTTTAAACTGCCAACCCTTAATCAGCTCATCCATAAAGTGTCTCAATCTTCACAAGTCCTGTAACTTCTCACAAGGACTACCCTGGCCAAGGTTTTGCTAAATTGAAACACAGTACAACATTTATTCCAAACTATTTGGAGGGATTAATCCCATCGATCTTGATCCACTCACTGCTCCATAAGTATTTTACGATACCCAGAAACCTTCTGTCATTGGATTAAAATCTAGGTAATCCAGCACCAAAGTACAGTAGGTTGCTTGCAAGCTACCATGATAATCTCAGGTCAGAGGGACACTTATATCCATATCCCTTCATAAATATTTCTTGGCAGAAGAGTATTTCGCAGATTGGTGTAAGATGTCATACATCACCTGCATGTCATACTAGTGTCACCACACTCCTTGGTAAAGAGGACAACCAACTCATATGACATACAACGACCTTTACTTGATACATAGTTGTCCTATAACTATATATCATTTGGTCGCAACTATTTTAAGAACCACTCAATAAACCCTCTCTTTATTGAATAGATTATGGTTCTAAGGACTCCATCACAAAATAATTTATTTCAGAAAGATGCAATATGATGAACTGCCAAATAAATATTTTATTAATTAATAATTCATATATATTTACAACATGCATAATCATCTATATGTTAGTTGATTGGCTTTAGGACACAATTTCTAATACTTTTACTGTTAGGTATTCAACTTTTAATCCCTCGTCAAGGAGGTATCGCAGGAAGATCATTGCTTTTGCTTTGTCTTGGTTGGATGCCTCATTACCATCTTTAATTGTATCACCAAGGGCATTGGCCTCCAAATGGATTTCAGCATCAAGTATCCATGATAGATAATTTTTGCCCATAATATCTAGTGCCATAAAATCAAGTTTTGCCAAATTTACCATAACAATACTATCAAAACACACAAAGTAAATTAGTACACAGCCTTTTATTAGAATGAAAATTATTTCAAATTTATCAAGGATTAAAAACAATATATATATATATATATGTAGGGAGAAATAGTCTTCGAGGCATGCATATTTTTAAAAATTGATAACTATTATCATTGCGGAAATTAAAAGATTACATATTAATCTATCTAATATGCATCAAGATCATATCTTGCCTATATATTCAGGTTGTTTGATCTAAAATATGTATATAAAAACATCAAGATCATATCTTGATCTTCAAGATGACTAGTCACATTATTATCTTGAAGCTTGCCTTAAGATCTAGGGATCAAATCACTTACCTTAAGAACAGTAGGTAAATCCTTATTGCTCTGCAGCCGTTCAATCGTCCGGCCTCTAGTATCATCCATGCGAAGCCCCGAATGATCAGATTTCTGGAAGTGCTAGCTCGTGAAAAATAGCTTTGCTGATCTTGAATCCTCTCACTTGAATCTTCCTCCAAGATCCATCAGGCTTCCGCAAACACCAGAATCACCAGGATTTTCTATTCTAACATTTTAGAATTACAATCCACGACAATTTAGAATTACAATCCATGACAAATCGTGTATTGTTGTTCTATTTTTGTTCTGTGTTCTCTGGTGAGGGAATGCCCTCTATTATAGTCTCGATTTAGCCTTGACATTTAATTTGACATTTAAGAATCCGTCGTTTGGCAAAAGTGAAGAGACGCCGAAGGCACGACGCTTGGTTTAATTCCGACGTTCGGAGAAAACCAAGGAGTTGCAGCGTTTGGTTTAGTTTCGTCGTTCGGAGAAAACCAAAGAGACGAGGGATAAATCCAACGTTCGGTAAATAAATATCATGCAGTAAATTCTATCTCATGAGATGAGATTTTAGCCATCTCATCATATGACATCCATATTCGAGAGGTTTGGGTTCTGATTTGAATTTATTTGACTTAACCCACATAGATCATGGTTCAAGCTCAAATCAAATTTGGCTAGTCCTGAATCTATTTAAATTCAAATCAAGTCTAATTTCAAATCAATATTTGAAATTGACTTGTCCTTCTAATAGACTTAAACCAAATTGAATCTTATTCAATTGTACTTAACCCAATTGAGATAATTCAATCAATCAAATTGATTAATTAAATCATATACGATTCTCAATCGTTGATCAGCAAATAGATCATCCTAGAAAACTTCTATGCGTGTGACTCTCTTCGAACCTAAGCCGGTAGCATAGAAACGACTTTCTATACTAATCGATGTGCCCATCTAGCAACGGAACCCGACGTCCGGATAGATCGAAGAGTTGCCGAGCAAACTCCAAGAACCCTAAGAAACAGTTACCGTATAATTCATCCTCTTGACACAAATGCTAAGGGTGGCTTAAGAGCCTGTCAACTCTAAATAGCAAATCCATAAAGTGATTTCAACTTTAGTGATCATGTGACTTTCACATGAAGTGCCTTGGCCAAGGTCTTGCTAAATTAAAACACAAGCATTTCTCCTTTTAATGGGATAGGTCAAATTTCATCTTGATCCACAACTGACTACCACAAGTACTTGACTGCACCCAGTAAACTTTCATAGCTGGATTAGAATCCAGGTGGTCCGGTACCTAAGTACAATGAGTTGCGTGTAAGCCACTGGTTGTGATCTTCATGTTTGAAGGATATTTATACATATATCTTCTCGGATTAACTCTTGACAGCAGAGTATCCAGAAATAAGTCACGTTCGGTGAAATGTACTCCTACAATCCAGGTGGTCCGGCACCTAAGTACAATGAGTTGCGTGTAAGCCACTGGTTGTGATCTTCAGGTCTGAAGGATACTTATACATATATCTTCTCGGATTAACTTTTGACAGCAGAGTATCCGAAAATAAGTCACGTTCGGTAAAATGTACTCCTACACTTTCACCTGTATGTCATACCAGTGTCTCTACACTCCTTGGTTAAGAGGATAACCAACAAATATGATATACACGTCCTATAATTGATAGTACTATGGCCTGTCATAGTATATCATTTGGTCGTGAACTCTTTTAAGGACCTTCTAAGATAAATCCTCCTTTATCGTGAGGAAGATCCTAAGGGCTTCATTACTTTCAGGAGTATTAAGAAGATGTTCTTGTAATGAATAAACTGCTAAATAACTTTTATTAATGTATCAATTTATATACAATATTACATCAACACAATCATCAAATGATTGGCTTTAGGATACAATTCCCAACAAACTCCCACTTAGCCTAAAGCCACTCATTACAGTATCTAATACCCATCTTTAACTTATAGTTGTCAAACTCCTTGATGCTGAGTGCTTAGTAAATGGGTCACCTAGGTTTTCCTTTCCATCAATCTTCTGAAGATTTATGTCACCTCGGTCTACTATCTCTCGAATAAGATGAAACCGGCGCAGTATGTGCTTGGTGCGCTGATGTTCTCGTGGTTCCTTGCTAGAGCTATGGCACCAGTGCTGTCACTGTATAACAGGACTGGTTCATCTATGGAAGGTGTCACTCCAAGCTCGGAGATGAACTTTCGTAGCCACACAGCTTCTTTCGCAGCATCTGATGCAGCGATGTACTCTACCTCACACACCTAATCTGCCACTGTATGTTGCTTGAACTTTTCCAGCAAACAGCTCCACCATTTAGGATAACACGAAACCCGATACACTTTGCTATCATCATGATCTGATTGAAAATTGGAATCAGTATATCCAACAAGTTTCAAATCAGACTCTCCCATAGACTAACCACTGGTCCTTAGTATTTCTCAAATAATTAAGGATTGTCTTAACAACTTGCCAGTATTTTCTCCTGGATCAGATTGGTATCTACTCACTACTCTAGTGAGTATGTCACATCTGGTCTTGTACATGTCATGGTGTACATAATCGATCCTACTGCCGAAGCATATGGAATTCGAATCATACATTCTCTTTCATTAGGAGTTGTCGGACAATCCTTCTTAGAAAGATGAATTCCATGGACTATCGGAAGACAGCCTTTCTTGAAATTCTCCATGCTAAACCTCTTTAGCACTGTGTCAATGTACGTAGATTGGGATAAACCTAGCATCCTCTTAGATCTATCTCTATAGATCTTCATCCCTAGGATGTATGATGCTTCTCTCAGATCTTTCATGGAGAATTATGATGATAACCATGTCTTTATTCCTTGTAATGCAGGGATATCATCCCGATTAAGAGAATATCATCCACATATATATAAGAAATACAATAACAGAATCGTTAGCCCATTTATAAATGCAAGGTTCTTCTTTATTCTTAATAAAGCCATAAGATTTGATCACTTTACAAATCGTATGTTCCAACTCCTTGATGCTTGCTTAAGTCCATAAATAGACTTCTGTAGCATGCACACTTTAGACTCGTCTTCAGATATAAAACCTTCAGGCTATATCATATACATCTGTTCTTCTAAATCACCATTTAGAAAAGCGGTTTTAACATCCATCTGCCAAATCTCATAATCGAAGGTGCTGCTATAGCTAGCATAATCCGAATGGATTTCAGCATTGCCACAAGAGAAAATGTTCATCATAGTCAATACCATAACGTTGACGATACTCCTTGGCAACCAGACGTGCTTTATAGGTCTCTACCTTTCCGTCCGCGCCTCTTTTCCTCTTGAAAACTCATTTACAACCCTATTTTATCCCTTCGGGTGGGTCAACTAATGTCCATACATTATTGTCCTTCATGGAATCAAGTTCGGATTTCATGGCATCAGCCATTTATTAGAGTAGTCCTTTGCATAGCATCCATATAGGTGATCGGATCCTCATTGTTCTCATCGAGTTCAACAGGATCATCGTTCTGGACCAAGAAACCCAAGTATCTGTCCGGTTGATGTGGTACTCTATCAGATCGCCTTAATGGTGCATCTAAAATGGGTTTTGAGTTTGATCTAATCAACTCAGATTCTAGAGGTTCACTGGTTGTGTGTTCCTTCTACTTGATGAACTTCCTCAAGTTCAACATTAGAGCTATTTGTTCCTTCACTAAGTAACTCCTTTTCAAGAAAAACTGCTCTATTACTAATGAACAACTTTTGTTCTTCAGTATTGTAGAAGTAATATCCTTTTGTTTCTTTCGGATAGCTGATGAAAAAACATTTGTCAGATTTGGGTTTAGTTTGTCTGATTTTGCACGTTTCACATAAGCCGGACACCCCCAGACTCTCAGATAGGTAATAACCGGTTTATGTCCATACCACATCTCATGTGGAGTTTTAGAAACAGACTTACTTGGAACCTTATTAAGAATATGACAAGCTGATTCTAATGCGTATCCCCAAAATGATATTGGCAAGCTTGCAAAACCCATCATGGACCGAACCATGTCTAACAGAGTTCGATTCCTTCTTTCCGACACACCGTTATGTTGCGGTGTTCCAGGAGGAGTCCATTGGAGAGAATCTCATCTCCTTTAAATATGTCATAAATTCATTGGAAAGGTATTCGCCTCCTCGATCTGATCAAAGGGTCTTAATACATTTCCTGTTTATTTTCTACTTCTTTATGATAGTTTGAACATTTCAAACGATTCAGATTTTGTCGCATAAGATAGACATAACCGAACCTAGAAATGTCGTCTGTAAAAGTAATGAAGTAGTAGTATCCACCTTTGGCACTAGTGCTTATTGGTCCACATACATCAGTATGTATTAGACCCAATAGCTCTTTGGCTCTTTCACCTTTTTCAGTAAAAGATGACTTGGTCATTTTACCAGAAGACATGATTCATAGGTAGTTAATGATTCATAATCATCAACTCGAAGGATGCCCTCCTGAGTTAACCTGTTTAATCTGTTCTTGTTGATATGACCCAGCCGATGGTCCCAAAGATAAATATCTGTAACATTATTATAGGGCGCTTACTTGATTGGTACACTACATTCACAGGCTGTGATAATATATAAATGCCATTAGATAAATGCCCAATCATTACAGTGACTCCATTCATAATGATATTCAAAGTAACATCCTTTATTGAAATTTCATAATTATTTTTGGCCAGAAGGCCTACAGAAATTACGTTCAATAAGAACGTTGGGCAAAAATGACAATCATTTAGTATAATGATATTTCTATAAAAACTATTTCAAGAACTCCTAATGCCAGTACTGGAACTAATCTTCCATCGCCGACATTTAGGAATCTTTCATTGTCCTCAAATCTTCTGGTGACCTATAGTCCTGCAATGAATTGCAAATGTTAAAAGGACTCCCGATATCCAATACCCAGGTCTGATTATCATATATAGAAAATTACAAGGGGTTATCATATAAATACCTTGTTGAGCAACATCTTGCTCCTTTTTCTTCTTTGGCCTGTTTGGATCAAGTGTGGCAATGTAAAGAGGACAGTTCCTCTTCCAGTGCCCTTGCATCTTGCAGTGAAAGCATTCAGCTTGACTTTTATCAACTTTCTTCTTCTGCATCTAACCCCTTATAGATGTCCTAGCATGTTGCACACCCTTTATTATTCTTTTTCTTCTTCCCTTTCCCAAAGGGTTTACGCCCTACCTTAGATCCTTCAACCATATTAACCAACCCTTAGAGAGCTGGTTATCCTTCTCAAAGTTCTGTAACAACCCCAACAAACCGTGGTAGTTGACTGCAGGCTTTGTCATTCAAAAATGAGTAAGAAAAGGTCGGAAGGATGGAGGCAAGGAATTCAGGATAGCATCTTTTCCCAACTGCTCATGTAAGGGAAAGCCGAGCTTGCTTAGGAGTTCTATCTTCTCTATCATGTACAATACATGATCAGTGACATGAGATCCATCTCTTATTCGAGCATTGAAAATAGCACAACTAGTCTTGTGCCTTTCAACATCGTCGGGTGTGCCGAAAGATTCATTCAACGCTTGAATGATTTCTTCTGGCTGAGCATTCTCGAACCGGCGACCGAATCATCGTTCATTGCTGCTAACATGATACAACGCACGCTAGTTCTATCATTGAGCCACTTCTGATAAGTGTCTCTCTCAGAACTTTGGGTTTGCCATCAGGTATCTTGGTGCAGGATTATTCAGAATATATAGAATCTCTCATGCTCAAGGACGATCTTAAGTTTTCTGAACCAGCTATTGAAATGGAACCATTCAATTTGTCACTATCCAATAGGGACCTTAATGATAAATTAGTGGCCATGTTCTGCATAAGGAAAAACTAAAGTTTATTAGTATATAAATTGATTCAATCTAAGACTTGGACTTTAGTCTAAAGATTCTCCCACTATTTTGTTCAAATTGGCAGCCTCTACACCCCAATTCAAAGAATTATCTTAATTCTTTAGCGGGCACTAAGATCTACAATAAAACTACATACAGGCCCAAGTGAAGCTTGGCTAACCCATATGCATCTAAGAGTATGTTCAAAACCAATTGTTTCCCCAAACAATTCTTAGTGTTCAGTTTTGCCCCATGTACCTCTTCAGCAGGCATGAAGTGCCTTTACTGAAAGTTCTGGTTAGGTCCAACCATTAAATGATATAATCAGTGTAACCTATCAATAGACAACCAAGCCCGAGTGAAGCTCGGCTCACCTGACTGTTTATTTAATAGTTACGCTGACTTATCATATAATGAATGATAATTCCGATGGTTGACAAGCACCAGGCATGGAGTGCCTCAATGATTATCAAGACATCGGACTCATTATCCCCACCTTAATGGGAGGCTATGATCTAGTTCATATAACTATTTCATTTTAAGGACCTAATAATTTTAGAGGATTTTAATAATATAAAGATAAATTGACTAATCAGTTCTCCCACTGAATCTATGAAATCGGTAGAATGAAACAAGATTAAGTCAGGTTAAGTTGCACCTAAATCAGTCATACTGATTCCTTACAGGCATGGGTCAGCCCGAATCAGGTAAATGATCTGAATCATAAATGGTTCACCACAATGACCAGGTGAGAGAGATCGATGGGAGGGATATGCCATTAACTCGTTAAAGACGCATCAATATGAGTAGCTCCCAATTAAAAACCATTCGATCGATCCTAGAGCAACTTGCCATCCCACCTTGACATCATATGGTTAACCAATTCTGATTTGACCATCTAATAGATTCATGTTCAACCACGAGCCTAATTACTTTCATTTTGGTTTAATCAAAGAGAAGGACTTGATCAACTACAACTATTATTTGATTTAGAGCATTCTTAACCTAATCTAAGATTTGAACAAATACTCTTTTAGTCCAGTTGATTTAAACCTTAGAGTCTAACCCTTTATGGACCCCGATTTAGCTAACCCAAATGATTAAATATATTTCATGTTAATATGTCATATATTTCAATCAAGCATAATGTTACTACTCATAATTTCTATATTTAGATCAGATCTTAAAAAAATTATGAACTAATATTTGACATTCAAATAAACTCTCATAAATATTTGTATGTTTTATAACATAGACATCATGCCATCATATATCATATCTATGTTTTTTACTAAACATGCAATATTATGGTTTTATACAACATCAATATGTATCAAATATAAAAATCTTTTGAGAGTGTGTGTAATCTATGTTTTGATGCCAAAGCACAATTTAAATTTTCTTTAAACAAAGCATCAACGATAAAACAATCGCACGGTAATATGTCACAGATACCTCATTGAATGGATAATTCGGATTTTTAATCCACCTGTGACCATATGGCCTTGTGATAAGTTTAGCCATAATTACACAATTAATGAGAATATTAATTTACATACAATAATTAGATCATTAACAAAACCATAGCGCTGATACCATTTGTAGGGAGAAATAGTCTCCGAGGCATGCATTTTTAAAAATTGATAACTATTATCATTGCGGAAATTAAAGATTACATATTAATCTATCTAATATGCATCAAGATTATATCTTTGCCTATATTCAGGGTCGTTTGATCTAAAATATGCATATAAAAACATCAAGATCATATCTTGATCTTCAAGATGACTAGTTACACTATTATCTTGAAGCCTGCCTAAGATCTAGGGATCAAATCACTTACCTTAAGAACAGTAGGTAATCCTTATTGCTCTGCAGCCGTTCAATCGTCCGGCCTCTAGTATCGTCCACGCGAAGCCCCGAATGATCAGATTTCCGGGAGTGCTAGCTC
>UESW01004848.1:0-33097 GCA_900491605.1 Calamus simplicifolius
GCAAAAGCTGAAACTTCTTCGACCAAGTGTGCATTGCATATAGAACCTTCAACCCTTGCCTTATTACGCACATTATTTTTTAACTTCTTAAGATACCTATATGTAAAGTTGCAACAAAAAATTAACGAATTTTTCAAGCAATGAAATAATATTTGAAATGTCAACATATCTTAATGATGTATATATTTACCTCTCGAAAGGATACATCCAGCGATACTGCACGGGACCAGCTATGCTCGCTTCGTATGGCAAGTGAACCGGTAAATGCTCCATTGAGTCAAAAAAACTGGGAGGAAATATTCGCTCAAGCTTGCATAAAATAATTGGAATTTCCTCCTCAAGCCTTGCCATGGATGCAGAAGTAATGACTGCGGCAGATAACTCCTTGAAGAATAAGCTGAGCTCCGTAATTGCCTTCCAGACATGTTGCGGAAGCAACTCACGAAAAGCTATAGGTAATAATCGTTGCATGAAAACATGGCAGTCGTGGCTCTTCATGCCGAACAACTTGAGCTTATGCATGTCCACACACCTACCGATATTTGAGGCATAACCATCTGGAAATTTTAACCCTCTAAGCCAGTTACATAAAACTTCTCGTGAATTTCTGTCAAGAGTGTAACATGCTTTAGGATAGGTCCCATCGGCACTCCTTCTCAAATCACCTCTTCTGCAGTACTGATTAAGTTCTTCTCTTGACTTTGCAGTATCTTTTGTTTTTCCCGGGATGTTTAGCACCGTGTTAAATATGTTATCAAAGAAATTTTTCTCGATATGCATAACATCCAAGTTGTGCCGGATGAGATTTGTGCTCCAATAAGGCAAATCCCAAAATATACTTCGCTTCTTCCAGTTATGTTCTTTACATATACGGCTATTTATTCTATCTGCATCCGGTTCCCATGCATACATCAACCCCAAATGCTCTATAGAATCAAATAGATCCGTGCCGGACCTAACCGGTTCGGCAAATTTTGTGACTGCTTTGTTCTTCCGGAAGGCGATCAAGTTACGCCTGTAAGGATGATTTGGGGGCAAGAACTTCCTATGGTTATCAAACCATGACTGCTTACCACTCTTCTGCAATGTAAATGCATCCGAATCATACATGCAATGAGGGCATGCCAGACGTCCAGCAGTGCTCCAACCAGACAACATTGCATATGCCGGAAAATCACTTATTGTCCACATCAAAGCAGCTCTCATTAAGAAATTTTGTTTCATAGAAATGTCGTAGGCTACCACTCCTGTTTCCCACAACATTTTCAATTCGGCCACCAACGGTTGCAGAAAGACATCAATCTTTTCCTTTGGATTTGATGGTCCTGGAACCAAAACGGTTAAAAACATTGCAGGATCTTTCATGCACTTCCACGGAGGAAGGTTATATACAGTCAGTATCACAGGCCAACATGAATACTGTTGCCCCGCTTGACCAAATGGTTGGAAGCCATCGGTACAAAGACCTAATCTCACATTCCTTATATCTTCAGCGAAATCAGGATGATTTTCATTGAAATGCTTCCAAGCCTTTGAATCTGATGGATGCCGCATTTCATCCTCTTTAGATTCATGTTCGGCATGCCATCTCATATCAGCAGCTGTTGCCTCAGATCTGTATAATCTCTGCAGGCGTGGGGTAAGAGGAAAGTAATGCATCCTCTTGTAAGGCACACTTTTCCTCCTACTTGTACCGGCTCCTCCTTCGGTGTTTTTGAACCTCGATTGCCCACAAATCTTACACCATCTCAGCTCTGAGTCTTCACCCCAAAATATCATACAATTGTTCAAGCAACAATCGATCTTATTAACTGGGAGCCCAAGCCCACGCAACAACTTCTTTGTTGCGTAAAAACTGTCTGCGGCAACATTATCATTTGGCAGAATTTCTTTGATTAACTCAGCTACAGAATTGAACGCCTTTTCTGATAATCGATGTTCTGCCTTAATATTCAACATTCGAGCAGCTGTAGAGAACTGGGAATGACCCTCACACCCAGGATACAATTCTTGATTTGCAGCACGCAACATATCGTAAAATTGTTGTGCTTCTGGATTTGGTTCTTCCATAAATGTATTCTGATTGAAGTCATTACCCGATGCATTCATCACCATTTGTTCATATGTGTTTAAATTCACAAATGGTTCATCTACGGGAATTGACTCTTGTTGGCCTATAACAGCTGCTGGAATATCCTCTGGTTCACCATGACAGTACCAAACATAGTAATCAGGAACAAACCCCTTCTTACACAAATGCACCTTAACAGTTTTCCACATCTCTGTAGGCTTTATTCTGACACCTGTGGAAGTTGCATGGGCACCTAATCCTAGGCCCATCCATCCATTCAGGTTGGCTACATGCAAATGCGATAAATTCTTCCAATCCATTCAGAAAATCTGGATTCAGCAAGCCATCTTTTATCCTTGCATACATCCATGAGCGAGTCCCGCTCATTTTTGACCGACTTATACAAAGTCTGGTAAATCATTAAATGAAACCAAAAAATAAAACTATATTAGTATTAATAAATATATAACTAAATTATTTCTTGGGCACAACTAAGGTTAATTACAACCAATTAAATCATTTATAAGTACGCCAAATTTTTTTTAGGTAACTAAGGTCCCTACCATGCAAGGGCGAGCCACGGCTACGATCCTTGCTGCTAGCAAGGACCGATGCATAGGTTAATGGCTAAAGAGAGGGCTTGAGTTTGTGTCGGGCCATAAGGCGGTGCGTTTAGTCATTAGACTTCACAAGAATTCAAGTGTCTTAAATAATTCTACCTTCACTCCATGTCTACAAGGTAAGGCCCTATCCCATTCAAGAATATTTTTTGTGATATGTTATTCTGCTATTAATTATCATCGATCGGCAACATTGAAATTTCGGCAGCATTTCCCCATATGTTCTCCTACATGTGTGGTATATAAGCCACACTAGGAGAACGTATGAGCAAATGCAAACCGAAATCTCACCCCACGATGATTACTAGCAGACTAACATGTCACAAGAAATATTCCCAAACTGTCCACCAGGACAATTTGAGAATTTGCAAGACTAAGGCTTACAAATTCTCAAACGGGTCTAAAGGTTAATTAAAGTGCTGTGATTATGGAAGTCCGAAGACAATCGAACTTATGCTTGTTATTCTTAACTTCTTGTGAATTATACATGTAATCACTAACTTTTTAAGATTATTGTGTCAAATACAAATGTTTGCGAATACTAAAATGTAAATCATTGAAACTAGTAATTTGTTGCTGGAAATTAAATAATATTACAACAAAACATTTTATTTAGCATTTCAAAATGTAATGCATCATTAGTTTGCAGCAGAATATAAATAATCAAGACATAACAAATGTAAATGAGTATAAATGCACAAATACTATTGTCATAAACATTCTGCTTAAATTAATTATTGCATAAATATTATGTAAATTAAATAATAATTCTGCATTACAAATATTATTGATAATCAAGACATAACAAACAGTCTATCCCATTTTTTTTTTTTTGGCCAATTGTTTTTTTTTTTTTTACAGTGGCCTGGCCACCGTGGCCAGGCCACTGCCGGCCACGGCAGCGATGGCCGTTGGGGGGGGGGGGGTTTCCCCCCCCCCTGTTAAAATTTTTTTTTTTTTTACAGTGGCCTGGCCACCGTGGCCAGGCCACTGCCGGCCACCGGCACGGCCGTGGCCGGAAGAAAAAAAGGGGGGGGGGGGTTTCCCCCCCCCCCTGTTAATTTTTTTTTTTTTTTTTACAGTGGCCTGGCCACTGCCGGCCACGGCAGCAGCCGTGGCCGCCTTGTCCGGCCGCGGCCACGGCCGTGGCCGGAGAAAAAAAGGGGGGGGGGGGGTTTCCTCCCCCCCCCCTGTTAAAAAAAATTTTTTTTTTTTTTTACAGTGGCCTGGCCACCGTGGCCAGGCCACTGCCGGCCACGGCAGCGGCCGTGGCCGGAGAAGAAAAAAGGGGGGGGGGCGGGGGGGGGTTCCTCCCCTCCCCCTGTTAAAAAAAAATTTTTTTTTTTTAACAGTGGCCTGGCCACCGTGGCCAGGCCACTGCCGGCCACGGCAGCGGCCGTGGCCGCCCCGCCTTGTCCGGCCGCGGCCACGGCCGTGGCCGGAGAAAAAAAGGGGGGGGGGGGGGGGGGGGGGTTTCCTCCCCCCCTGTTAAAAAAAAATTTTTTTTTTTTAACAGTGGCCTGGCCACCGTGGCCAGGCCACTGCCGGCCACGGCAGCGGCCGTGGCCGGAGAAGACGGCCACGGCAGCGGCCGTGGCCGCCTTGTCCGGCCGCGGCCACGCCGTGGCCAAGAAACAAAGGGGGGGGGGGGGCCTCCCCTCCCCCCTGTTAAAAAAAAAATTTTTTTTTTTTTACAGTGGCCTGGCCACCGTGGCCAGGCCACTGCCGGCCACGGCAGCGGCCGTGGCCGGAGAAGAAAAAAGGGGGGGCGGGGGCGGGGGGGTTTCCCCCCCTGTTAAAAATGTTTTTTTTTTTTTTACAGTGGCCTGGCCACCATGGCCAGGCCACTGCCGGCCACGGCAGCGGCCGTGGCCGGAGAAGACGGCCATGGTCTTGGCCGTGGCCGGAGGGAAATTATTACCAAAAATTTTTTTTGAGAGAGAGTAATAGACTTAGCAATCTTCCTAGCTGTCTATTGCTGCCAAAACAGTAGCCACTGTTACAGAGGCTTGTCTTGTTAATCCTTTTATCTCATTAAACAGAGTTGCCTTTCGGGCACTTCTGTTAGGAGAAAACTGAAACCAGTTACATCCTAGAACATCAATGGTAGGAATTAGCTCACAGACCCCGCTTTTTTTTTTTTTTTTTTCAATCTTTAACATAAAAAACTGACTCCAAAAACACTTTGAATGGCCTGTTGCAGGTGTGGGCTTCTTTGTTACTGTACCGGCAGATCCTTGATGAGATTGAAGCAAATGATTACAATAATTTTACAAAGAGGGCTTATGTTAGCAGAGCAAAGAGCTAATGGCTCTGCCCATTACTTATGGAAGATCACTTATTGGCCTGTCTCCTCGGAAGCAGACATTATAACAAGAGCGTGAAGATCTGTAGGATGTCTTTTATTTCAATGAATTGGTGATGTATAAATTATATATCTTTGTGAAGAGTTAGACCGGATAGATCTACATTGTCTATATTAAATACTAGAATCAAGGAAGATAGTGCATGTGGCATCCTCAAATTAGGAAATGCACCAGCTTATTCTGCCTTCTTATTCATCGCTGCATGGCCATGTATAATAATAGAAACGAGTATGATTCACTATAAGGTGAACTCATTTTTTGTGATTCTTTTAAATGATTGTTGTGGGACTCCATCGCATTGTTAATAGTTTCCTATGTTTAATCCAGCGTTGCATGCACGAAGCCAAGTGGTTAACAAAGCAACTATATTATTTTCTCCTGCTATACATGGAGAATTCTAGGGGCATTGCTCAATGATAAAGGCTTATGACCATACGGAATGGGATTTTTTTGCTTGATGAAAGGAGTGGATCACTTTGATTCAGGGGATTGTATCTTCAGCAAAAGCTAGGGTGCTAAGCCCGTCTTGGGCTGTGGCAAGGGGATCCACCTTTTAGCTCAGTACTTGGATTTACTGTTATGTTTTTTGCCTCCCATCCCTCCCCCCATATTTCTTTCTTTCTTTTTACAGAGGTGCATTTTGAAGGTATCGACAGTTTTCAAACAATCAAACGATTAACGTTGGTCTTGCCTTAGGTTTCTCCCTTGTTAGGCTGAAGTAATACACAATGGTGGAAGTTGTTGCTTCAGAGAACTCGTTGCATCTGTAATTAGGGAGGTGTTGGAGTTGTTTTGTTTGCTTTGGAAAGGAGTCCCAACCGGGTTATTGGGGGTGCTGAGGCCCGCCATCTACCCTTTTGTTCCTATTTATTTGAAAAAAAAGTCTTTCTGCATTGCATGCAATTGATTTCATATGGATACGGGCCGCACGTGCGATGCGCAAAAGAACAAAATTGTACTTAGCATGCACGGTCGTATGTGATCATCATTGCGTGCGATGCGCACGATCTGCACCGCCCTCGATGCTCAAAAACTTTCTCTTTATCCAGAGCACCATCCAAGTTTGATACAGCAGTCCAGAGCACCATCCAAGCTTGATACGTGATATGGCTAAATAATCTTTAAAACTAATTCTTCTAATTATGCAAGAAATAAATTCATTCCATCCATATGGAAGCGAGCTTACAATCAGCTCATCGTCTCTTTTTGATGATACAATTGGCATAATTTTTTTTTCCTAAAAATCCTCATCAGAGTAGGCTGCAGCATATAGGATACTCTATTCTTTTGAGCCTTGAGCATGCTTGCTAAGCGATGAGGTTGCAAAGGAACACATTCTCTTTCAACCTTTCCTAATATATGCTTCATTAATTCCATGTTACTTGTATATATTTTTTTAATAATAAATTTAGGAAAGTTTTAGTTTTCTATTCCAACTAAAAAAAAATTCATATGTTATAAGGTTACGGATCAAGACAAGTTAAATTATTAATAAATAGCTAATGTAGTTGCTTCTCACTCCAGCCATGGTTCACCCCTGATCCTAAACTTTCTAAGGCTTTACAAAAATTTTCAAAGAAAAATATAATGAGCCTAAGCCTAGTGGGAACCTCATACACCCACATCCATACGCACACACATATCAAATATGCAATAGTTAAATATAATGATAAAAAATATAACCAATATGAATCAATATTACATTTCAAATATAATTATTTAGAAATGCAATTTATTCAAATAATTATCCTTAAGGACTAATGAGTATTAAAATAAGATAAAAAGAACAAGCTTGGATCAAGGTATGTTAGACATTGTCCTAAGAATTAATTTTATCCCTTCGGGTTTAAGTGAATTGCCCTTAAGGTACAATGATTTAGCTTGATTCGGATCTCCTTCCATGAGCTTGGTCAGGTTGAAAGTATGACTTAAAAGCTCCTTCAAATTCTCAGCATCTTTGGCACTTTGAAATAAATTTGAGCTTACACTTTGTGAAAGAAAAGATAAATAAGTTGTTATATATTAGGCCTTTGACCTAAATCCTAGTTATAAGCTTAGTCCAATAGTCATAACGCCTAGAACGGAATCACATGATGTGATTTTTCACTTGATAGTGTTGTGAGACAATCACATTTAGTACAATTAAAATTCTATTTGGATGCACATTCTATTTTAAAAAGATTTCAAATGTTGCGTGGAATACTCATGAAATCAGCTACACTCTGCATTTTTAAAAAAATTATTAAATGTTTAAATGATGTTTATGATCTATGCATATTAGCGCATGAAATCATGGCAACTATTATAGTATCCTGTGCATAGTCCTACATTAGATGGCCTAATAAGGGAAGACAATTATAATGTTCCCATCCTTAGTCTCATATGGATGAAAAATAATTGTTTGAAGAGTTATAGCTAAAGTTTGCTTACTATTAATTAATTTGCACTCAAGTTTTAAAATTCATGTAAGATTGTATTGATTTTTTTAAATTATTATTATTATTATTGTTGTTGTTGTTGTTGTTATTGTTATTATTATTATTGGTGGAGCATTCAATTCATTGCAAAGGTAGATTGAAGACTCATTGAAGAGGCTAGTCCAAAGCCTCTGAGAACCAAAACTATAGGGGAATGGAATAACTCGAGGCTAGCAGGCTTGCGCCCCAATGCCAAATTGTTTGCCTTGATCAAAGAAAGGCACCTCAGGAACTTTATGGTCGTCCTCACATCTTTCGCTCTGTGTCCAACCTCTAAAGAAGGCCACGACCATTTTTGCACAGGGAGTGGGTCTCCTTCAGCTAGGCACCTCTCTTATATCTTGATCTCATAACTCTTAGATCAAGGGCTCTAGG
The DNA here is from genome assembly GCA_900491605.1 of Calamus simplicifolius. Taxonomy (NCBI): domain Eukaryota; kingdom Viridiplantae; phylum Streptophyta; class Magnoliopsida; order Arecales; family Arecaceae; genus Calamus; species Calamus simplicifolius. Next base: position 7,910 of record UESW01004848.1, read on the forward strand.
GATGAAGCACAAAGGTTAGACACCTTCGTCGCTCACCGGCTAGTTGCTGAAGAGAAGTCAGGGCATCGGGAAAGGTCTCAGGCTATAGATATTAGTTTACTATTTACTCAAAAACTCCCTTTGACTGCCTTTGAATCATGAATACATGGAAACTATGGATGATTTTTCTTGAGTGGAAGAACCCAAAATTGTTCGCTTTCTTTGTCACCCTCCTCTTACTCTCACTTTGACTCCTTTTCTAATTTTAATAAAGTTTTGATGCACATCACCATTGCCCAAGAAAAGCAACTGTAAGGCTTTTTTAAATTTCATGAATAAATATCTCATGATAGGCCAATATGCTTTTTCGTTATAATTTTTTTGTCTAACGATTTCAAAGGTACAATGTTTAGATCATTTTAACACAAGAATTCTAAAGGGTGAAGCAGAACAAGAGTCCTCTTATGTGCAAAAATTTTCTACATGAATTCTAAATAATTAAGGCCATGATAATTGTGCACAATGTCAGCTTATTTGCAAATCTTCTTCAAGATTTTGATTGTTTATCCAGTTCTACACAATCAGGGACAAGCATGCATGTAAAAGTTTATGCACTTATCCTTAAGCGTTTGCTCCTAAAATATTCCCGTATACCATCTATGGCATCATATCATGGCATCACTTCTCTATGGTTTTGTGATGCTAAAATATGAGGTGTGATAAACGCTGATATCAAGTTGATCTAGTTTTTGGCTTCTCTATTTTCTCAAAAAAAAAAAAAACAAAACAAAACAAAAGAAAAAATCAAGTTGGTCTCGAAGATTGAGGGAAACAAATATCAGCGGAAAGAGTCAGAGAAATGACAATTTATTGAACATCAATCCTGAGAGCTACACACAAGCAAATTATAATCATTAAAAAAAAAGGAAGGGAAACAAAATTACAAATATATCAAAACACCTGAAACAGAAATTACATGAGAGAGAATAAACTCAATACAAATTCAAACTAAACAAAAGCACCATTTAAGGAGAAGAAAGGCCAAATGCTGAGCAAGTTGGTCCCGGAGAAATAAATAGGAGCAGTGGTATCTGGGGAAAGAGAGATTATCATATAATAAGCAACATACCAACCAATTTAAAGGTGCTAGAGAGATTAAAAATGGAAACAAATATACAATGGAAGGAGAAATTACCTCGCCAAAGAAGAAGTGATGGCAGATCCATGCTTTTAGTCTGATTCTTCCCATTCCCTAATGTTGGTTTCAAAGGTGGGAGGGGCCTTGGTATGCTCAATATAGAAGCGCCCCTTCTGTCCATAACACTCGATTTTGACCTCGGGGATCCACTCAATAATGGGCCAATTGGGGCCATCCTTGAGAAAGGTCTCAAGGAGCGGTAATCTGCATTTCAAGTGAAATTTTCTTAAATTCTGGAGAGAAGCTTGAGCATTTTGATGCTGCCCGAGTAGCCCCAATAACCACTCCGGGAGGCGTGGTGTCCGTCCATCATCATTAGTGGTAGACTCCTCTAAGATTTCTAGTGTCAAGCATTGCAACTTATCGAGATTCTCCACATGCTGCAACCTCGGGCAATCTCTTATATGCAAATATTTCAATGAGGGAAGGTTGGATACCCTTTCCAACATTGGATTATCAATAATTGAAAGCCCTTCTGTCAGAGAGGGGAGGTCGTTGATTTCTGTTAGCTTGTTGGCCGTTCTAATGTCCAATTCTTGTAAACTGGTGGCATGCCGTAGGTTTTGTGGAAGAGCTCTCAGATTATAACAAAAGTCAAGAGCCAAGAATCTGAGACAGGGCAGCAACTTAGGGCCTTCTCTTCTTTCTTCGCTAACCCCCTCCACAAAGGACCACTCTTCCCAGTTATGCATGCTTGAAAAATACAGCACTTCAAGCATGGGAATGCTGTCGGTGCCGATGATGCACGGGGCCAAGAAATTCAGGTCCGATGGTTGTGATTGCATTTGCACTTTCAATGTAAAGGAATTTCAGCTGACGCAATAATCCCAGTGGTGGAAGTTGTGGGCACGATGTACAATCGGAGAGCACTATTCTTGTCAGGTTAGGAAAAGAGGCATCCAATGAAGGTGACATCATCCATCTAGGGAATCCAGTACCAAAAAAGCCTTCGATCTCAAGCCTCTGTAGGGTGGATGGCGGAGAGAGCCCTTCATATGTCTCATTAATTCTCTGAATTGCTTCATCTTGTAGCGTACAATTTAAAATCAATGTCCTCAAAAAGTGACAATTTGCAAGAGTCGGAGCTCCTTCTGCTTGTGCCCTCTCCAACCTATCTATCCGCAAGAATCTCAGCTGGGGCAAAGATCGTAGCTCATCCAGATCGCACCCCTCCTCGTCTGGTGCTCCTGTGTCATTATGGTCAACCACAAATCCTTCGAGATGGTTAAGATGTTTCAGTTTGCCTATTCCTTTGGGTACATGAGTCAGTGGAGTATATTCTAACCGAAGGCATCTTAGATTGCACAGATTTGTAATGGTCTTAGGAAGTTTATGCAATAATGGACAACCAGACAGGCATAATATCTGCAGGTTTACAAGGCACCCAATGGACTCTGGCAACTCTCTAATTTCTGTCCGATCAAGATCTAGATACCTGAGATGAAACAGATTTCCTAGCGAGCCTGGAACGCTCTCAAGTCCTGTGTCATTTATGGTTATGCTTCGTAGAAAACGCGATTCTCAATAAGTTCATTCTCAATCATCGTTATCCAGGACTCCTTTCGAGCATTAGAGTCCTCAAACAGGTTTGCTGTTTTATCACATTTGGGAGTCTCTCCTTCATGTTTACCATTGACAAGCGACGAAGTTTAACCAAGGGATTTATGTTAGGTGATTGATCATTGCTACAGAAAGTACTCTCATCCCCTATCAAAAAGATAGCAAGGGAACGTAGCACATCATGCATTCTGCACAAACTGCCCTCAGTCCCATCTACTACTTGTAAAAGATTCCTTCTAATTAACTCTGTATAGTATTCCTCAGCTAAATCTTCCATAAGTGTATCTCCTTGTGTTCCTTTTACAAAACCTTCAGCCACCCAGTAACGTATAAGATCCATCTGATACATTATAGAGTCCTCAGGAAATAATGAGCAATAAAGAAAACACTGTTTTAGATCCGAAGGTAAATCTTGATAACTTAAAAATAGAGCACCTGGGAGTTCTTCTTGAAGCTGGCTCATTGACCATGTATCGCTTTTGAGAACCTTATCCCATTCTAAGCTACTTCTTTCTTTCGATATTAAAACCCCTGCTATAGTTTTGATTGCAAGAGGAAGACCATCACATTTTTTCACAATTTTAATCCCGATTTCTCTCAAATTATTGATCTCCTCCTCCTCCACATCATCATCTCCAAAGACTTTCTTGCAAAGTAATGCCCACCCAGTGTTATCATCCATTTCACTAACATGATGAACATCATCTGCTCTTATTTCTATTGCCACATTTCTGATCCGAGTGGTGATGATAATCCTACCACTAGCTGTTGCACTTCCCAAAGGAAATCTAAACAAATCCTTCCATACATCGGAACTCCACATATCATCTAATACAATAAAGAATCTTTTACAAGAATAGATGAAAGATAGGGTATAAGCACCGCCTTAGATTCACCCCCATTATAATTTTTATCTATTTGCTTAATCATCTCTTTGAGAAGCTGTGCCTCTGAAAAATCCTTAGAAACACTCACCCATGCACGAATAGGAAAGTTCTCTTTGATCCTTTGATCACTGTATATGTTAGAAGCAAGAGTGGTCTTGCCAATTCCACCCATTCCATCAATCACCAAAACACGATATCTTTTATTATCTTCTTTAATTAACGACTCCACAATATTCTGAGTAGCCTCTTCAATTTGTGTCCCGACAAAATCAGACTTAACCTCATTAGGAAAAGTCTGACGATGATTTATTCTACTCTCATGAACATCTTGCATAGAGTATTCCAGTTTAGGTAATATTGATTCATCTTCTGCAATCTGTTTTAGCCTGTTATTGAGTTTTCTAATTTTGCTACCAATTTCATGTCCAAACTTGATGCAGCCGAAGCAGGAAAATAAAGATGAAGGATGACGTACCATGGACGGATGACTTTCCAATAATTTTCTGCCCTCGATCTCATAAAGATCAATGATATCATCAGCATCATACATGACATCTTTCAACTGCCTCACCCAAATACGGACGTCTCCATCTAGAAGTCTCTTCCGCTCTGCAGATTCAAGACGGACGCTTATCCTCTCCATTCTCCTCTGAAGCCTTCTGAGCTCATCCTCCACGCCCAGCATCATGGACATCTCTCCCTCTATATATTCTGTAAGTTTTTTGATAGATATTCCCACAAAGGCATCTAGGATCATTGCCATTTCGTCGAGGCTGTCAAAGGAGGAGGATGGATCTCTCAAACCGCAACAAGAAAGGGAAGCTGTGAGGTAAGATGATCCCTCCTAGCTAATATATAAGAGCTTCGAAGACCATGTTCCAAAAGTAGAGATGAAGATGACAAGTGGAAATGCTGTAGAAAAAGCAAGAAATAAAAAAAGAATCCACACTATTTGCCAGCCAGTTGCCCACTTGGAGAAGGACGGCAACGACTTTTCTGCTCGTCTGTCCACACGTTACAGCAGGCGCTTTCATGCATCGTCCACATTTCTCAATGGTTAGGCTTCTCGAATTCTCGAGGTGCAGGTTATAATGTTGTCCAAAATATTGCTAGGATGTAGTGTCACAATATAGGATCTCTTGATACACGGAAAGAAAGGTAAGCTGTGAGACATCATAGACCCTTCAAAGCCTGTCTATAATCAATAACGTCGAGAAACCCTACGGTATTTTTTTAATTTAAAATGTTCTTGAGTATTGATGAGGTGTAAAATCGTCGTTACATTGTTGATCGCTCACATTGGCGATGGGGTAGCGCCCGATCCAAACGCTATGCTTGCTAACTGGCCTGCTGGTGCAACATTCTAGCAACGAACGTCTCGTCATAATGAAGAAAGAGAACAAAAGAGAAAAAGGGCGTTCTCCCAAAGGCCCCCTCATTAATATCCGGCAGTCAAGTCGAGCATTTAATGGTGTAGAAACGGTCATAATGACTTGGCCAGAAAAGAGAAAGGCCAACAAGGCAAATATACTTCGAACAACATGCCTCGGCAAATATAGTTCGGCAAATATACTTCGGCCAACATGCCTCGGCAAATAAACTTCGGCCAACATGCCTCAGCAAATATACTTCGGCCAACATGCCTCGGCAAATATAGTTCAGCAAATATACTTCGGCCAACATGCCTCGGCAAATATACTTCGGCCAACATGCCTCGGCAAATATACTTTGGCCAACATGCCTTGGCAAATATAGTTCAGCCAACATACCTCGGCCTCCACAACCACATTATGTCTTTTGCATCAAGGCATTTATGACCTCATAAAGGCCACATATATCCACCTACTTTAAGGCATTCAATGCCTTATTTTCTTCTATGCATTAAGGCATTTATGGCTGCCACGTTGGCCCTCTGCTGAGCCTCCGCCAGCCATGATGACTGAACCACAGCGTTCAAAACACCTCTGCAGAATCTGGTGCGGGAGAGTTCAATTCACTATAACAGAATAAGATTACAAACAAGAAATCATGCCAAGATGTGGCCTATGACCTACAATAGTGGCCTAGGGACTACGCAGCCACTGAGTCTCGAGCCATCGGCCAGCTCTCCCCGCCTTCCAACCGTCGATCCTCTAACTAACCAGATACGGATCCTACCAGCCCTGTAACAACCTGATTCGAATCCGCTTCGAATCCCAACAAGTTTTAGACCTCATCCAGAGCACGTCCAAAAAGTCAGGTGATCGCCTATAAATACTACCACCCTCAAGCCTCTCAGGTACGGCGATTCTACGCCCATTTTTTATTCACAGTTCTCACACTCCGCCATGAAAGCTCCCATGAGAGCTCAAAGGAACTCTTCCTGGGGGATCCTTCTCCTCATATTTGTTGATTGCTGGTCTCCTCTGACTTGAGCGTCAGAGGGTTTTCCGCAGAGTGCCACCCCCAACGCCTCTCGTGTGAGGACTGTCTTGCAGGTCCGCCCAGGAGGGAGCCCACGCTGCAGCCCGATCGCGCCCGAGCCGGAGGACAGATTTCAGCAGCAACAGATTAGCGCTAGAGGAAGGGCTTCAAGTCCCATTAAACTTGAAGAAAGGAGACAAGGATCTCAATTTGGAAGAGAACCTCTCCAATGGCTAATCGGAGAAGGGCAACTTTTGAAGCCCAAGACCAGGTCGCCTCCCAGAGACCCGATCCGATGAGTATCGTGGCACCGCCGTCGCCACTAGCTGAGACTCCATCACCACCAGCTGTCCCAGTGACCCAGGACCAGTTCGCCATCCTGGTCCAGCAGGTCCAAGCCCTGATCCATCTGGCTCAGGAGCACCTTACAGCTCCCAATCCAGTTATAGCTGCCCTTGCTCCATGCCTCCCCGAAGAGGCCGCAGCTCCTCTTTCTCCAGCCACTTCTTTTTCTGGTCCGCAAGGATCTCCTCAGATCTTGATGGGCCCGATCCATCTCTCCGGTGTCCTCTCACCACGACTCGATGCCGTCTCCGCCTTCTCCCTACATTGGCACAGCAGATCGGCTTCCATAGCCGTGCTATGCTCACCAAGGCATTTATGGCCTCATAAAGGCCATGTGCATCTACCTGCTTTAAGGCATTTAATGCCTTATCTCCTTCCATCATTAAGGCATTTATGGCTGCCGCGTTGCCCCTTAGGCACCTTTTGTGAGGAAGGATGGCGTCATAAAGCCAAGACAAGGAGTTCTTGACTCCATGCTTCACAGAAGTCCAACGGCCAGCTTTAGCCTCGGCCAGTGGGCCTACCGCACCACCCAGAGAGTACCCATAGGCGAAACCCCATTCCGAATGGCCTTCGGCACAGAGGCCGTTATCCCAGTGGAGATAGGTCTCCCTTCGCTACGGGTGGAAAGCTACTCATAGGAAGCCAGCGAGGAGCAGCTCCGCACCAACCTCGACCTGATAGAGGAAGTTAGAGAGAAAGCTTAGATCAGAGTAGCTGCCTATCAGCAGAGGGTGGCCCGCTACCATGCCTCCAGAGTCAAAGGGAAATCTTTCTTGTCCGGCGACCTCGTTCTCCAGAAAGCATCTGTCTCCAAACCGCTAGAGCAAGGAAAGCTGGCACCAAACTGGGAAGGCCCCTACCAAGTAGCAGAGATTGTTGGACCGGGGACCTACAAGCTGCAAGATCTAAGCGGAAAATCCATCCCTCGAACGTGGAGTTCGGACAATCTCCGTAAGTATTATCAGTAGGGTACGCCCTTTATAGGCTCACCTTATTACACTTTTTATCGGCACATGTTTCATAATTTACAACATGAATCACCACACATTATGTCGCCAAAAATTGTGAAAAGAAACAGGTGCTGCTTACCAATTCTTGGCATGACCGAGTTACCTGTTGAAATAGGAAATCTTCGAACCTCGGCTGGGCCGAGCAACAATTCTCCGAACCTCAGCTGGGCCGAGCAATAAATCTCCGAACCTTGGCTGGGCCGAGCAATAAATCTCCGAACCTCGGCTGGACTGAGCAATAAATCTCTGAACCTTGGCAGCGCCAAGTAAAATATAATCTTGAAGGCTCGGCTACAACCGAGTAACGGTCTCCGAACCTTGGCAGCACCAAGTAAAATATAATCTTGAAGGCTCGGCTACAACTGAGTAACGGTCTCTGAACCTTGGCAGCGCCAAGTAAAATATAATCTTGAAGGCTCAGCTACAACCGAGTAACGATCTCCGTACCTTAGCAGCGCCAAGTAAAATATAATCTTGAAGGCTCGGAAACACCGAGTAATTATTTGAAGGCTCGGAAACACCGAGTAATTTATTATTTGGAAGCCTCGGTTACAATCGAGTAGCATCTTTGAAGGCTCGGCAACACCAAGTAATTTATTTATTATTTGAAGCCTCGGTTACAACCGAGTAGCACCTTGGAAGGCTCGGCAACATTGAGTAATTTATTATTTGAAGCCTCAGTCACAACCGAGTAGCAATTAATATTTGGAAGCCTCGGTTATAACCGAATAGCATCTTTGAAGGCTCGACAACACCGAGTAATTTATTATTTGAAGCCTCGGTTACAACCGAGTAGCACCTTGGAAGGCTCGGCGACAACCGAGTAATTTATTATTTGAAACCTCGGTCACAACCGAGTAGCAATTAATATTTGGAAGCCTCGGTTACAACCGAGTAGCATCTTGGAAGGCTCGGCGACAACCGATTAATTTATTATTTGAAGCCTCGGTCACAACCGAGTAGCAATTAATATTTGGAAGCCTCGGTTACAACCGAATAGCATCTTTGAAGGCTCGGCAACACCGAGTAATTTATTATTTGAAGCCTCGGTCACAACCGAGTAGCAATTAATATTTGGAAGCCTCGGTTACAATCGAATAGCATCTTTGAAGGCTCGGCAACACCGAGTAATTTATTATTTGAAGCCTCGGTCACAACCGAGTAGCAATTAATATTTGGAAGCCTCGGTTACAACCGAGTAGCATCTTTGAAGACTCGGTAACACCGAGTAATTTATTATTTAAAGCCTCGGTGAGTAGCAATTAATATTTGGAAGCCTCGGTTACAACCGAGTAGCATCTTTGAAGGCTCGGCAACACCGAGTAATTTATTATTTGAAGCCTCGGTCACAACCTAGTAATTTATTATTTGGAAGCCTCGGTTACAATCGAGTAGCATCTTGGGAAGGCTCGGCAATACCGAGTAATTTATTATTTGAAGGCTCGATGACAACTGAGAAATATATTTCTAAAGGCTCGACAACAACCGAGTAATAAATTTTCAAAGCCTCGGCCAAAGACCGAGTGATATATTTCTGAAGGCTCGGCAACAACCGAGTAATAAATTCATCCATAAAAGTATGCTCTTTCTAGACCCATTTTTATTCACTGAATTAAATTTAGTTTTTAAAAGGCCTGCAAAATTCTTATAACTCTCCTTGAAAGCTGCAATAAGAAGCAGGTCGTATAATCCTCGGCTGGGCCGAGCAATCTCCGTACCTTGGCAGCGCCAAGTAAAATATAATTTTGAAGGCTCGGCAACACCGAGTAATTTATTATTTGAAGGCTCGGCAACACCGAGTAATTTATTATTTGAAAGCCTCGGTTACAACCGAGTATCATCTTGGGAAGGCTCGGCAACACCGAGTAATTTATTATTTGAAGCTTCGACTACAACCGAGTGGCATATTTGGAAGGCTCGGCAACACCGAGTAATTTATTATTTGAAGCCTCGGCTACAACCGAGTGGCATATTTGGAAGGCTCGGCAACACCGAGTAATTTATTATTTGAAGCCTCGGCTACAACCGAGTGGCATATTTGGAAGGCTCGGCAACAACCGAGTAATATATTTCCGAAGGCTTGGCAACAACCGAGTAATATATTTCTGAAGGCTCGGCAACGACCGAGTAATAAATTTTCAGAGCCGGAGTGCATCTCTTACTATCAAAAGCCTCGGCCAGAGCCGGAGTACATCTTTTACTATCACAAGCCTCGGCCAATCCGAGTGATACAACACTAAAGCTTCGTCCCAGCCGAATAATCTCTCGGACACTCTAGCGCAACTAAAGCGCCTTATTTTACTTTAGCAAGAGGGCCGTCCAAGCCTTTCTCTAACCTACACAGAGATAAACACTTCCTCTACAGAGGATCGAATGACATGTCCCCCAAATAAGATTGCTCCAGAATTCTACTCCCTATATCCGAAGTTACACTTCGGACTAGGGAGTGGGGGGCATGTGATGAGGGATAAAATCATCATTACATTGTTGATCGCTCACATTGGCGATGGGGTCGCGCCCGATCCAAACGCTCTGCTAGCCAACTGGCCTATTGATGCAACATTCTAGCAACGAGCGTCTCGTCATAATGAAGAAAGAGAACAAAAGGGAAAAAGGGACGCATCATGTGCGTTCTCCCAAGGGTCCCCTCATTAATATCCGGTAGTCAAGTCAATAGGCTGGAGCATTTAATGGTGCAGAAACGGTCATAATGACTTGACCAGCATTTAATGGAATAAAAAGAAAGGAGAAAGCATACTTCGGCCAACAAGCCTCGGCAAATATACTTCGGCCAACAAGCCTCGGCAAATATACTTCGGCCAACATGCCTCGGCAAATATAGTTCGGCAAATATACTTCGGCCAACAAGCCTCGGCAAATATACTTCGGCCAACATGCCTCGGCAATATACTTCGGCCAACATGCCTCGGCAAATATAGTTCGGCCCTCGGCCTCCGCAACCACGCTATGTCTTTTGCATCAAGGCATTTATGACCTCATAAAGGCCACATATATCCACCTGCTTTAAGGCATTCAATGCCTTATTTCTTCAATGCATTAAGGCATTTATGGTTGCCACGTTGGCCCCTTGTGCCTCGGCACCTACCTCCGCTGAGCCTCCACCAGCCATGATGACTGAACCATAGCGTTCAAAACACCTCTGGCGCGGAGAGTTTAAATTCACTATAACAGAATAAGATTCCAAACAAGGAATGCCAAGATGTGGCCTATGACCTACGATAGTGGCCTAGGGACCACGCAGCCACTGAGTCTCGAGCCATCGACCAGCTCTCCCCGTCTCCCAGCCATCGATCCTCTAACTAACCAGATACAGATCCTACCAGCCCTGTAACAATCTGATTTGAATTTGCTTTGAATCCCAACAAGTTTCAGACCTCATCCAGAGCACGTCCAAGAAGTTAGGTGACCACCTATAAATACTACCACCCTCAAGCCTCTCAGGTACGACGATTCTACACCCATTTTTCATTCATAGTTCTCACAGTCCGCCATGAAAGCTCCCACGAGAGCTTGGAGGAACTCTTCCTGGGGGATCCTTCTCCTCATATTTGTTGATTACTAGTCTCCATTGACTTGAGCATCGGAGGGTCTTTCGCAGAGGGCCACCCCCAACGCCTCTCGCATGAGGACTGTCTTGAGGTCCGCCAAGAGGGAGCCCACGCTGCAGCCCGATCGCGCCTGAGCCACAGGATAGATTTCAGCAGCAATAAGTATCAACCTGGTAAATGCCGGTGGCAAACAGTAATCATCCTTTTTCTATCAACGTGTCATCACCACCGCTAGTTGAAAGAAAATAGCATGACGTCTACTATCAGGCAGAATGTTATGCTCTATTTAAATGGGCCTGGGCGCATTAATCTCAATAGCTCTTTTTCTTCACCCGCACAAATGCATGCCAAAGATTACCCAAAAAAAAAAAATTGGCGAGTCATAGTTTCCGACTGATTAAAAATTCAGTGAATTGAAAGCCGCGAGAGCGACGGGGCGGTTGCCCATGGGTGGGTGCCTTTGAAAATTGACATGGCAATATATATGGATCATAGTTGTTAGAATCGAATCAAACCGACCGGTTGGACGGTTGAACTGGACCGAAGGCCAAGCCGGTCTGATTCTAACATAAAATCGGATGTATAAGAAACCCAAAATAACCCAGTCAACCCATTTGGTTCATCCGTGAACCAATCAATCTAGTCTAAATCGAATGGGGTCATGATTTTATGATTATGTTAACCTAATTTTTTTATTATAAATTAATTTTTATTAATATAAATATATTTTTATATTAAAATAATTAATCAATAGTTCAATCTGTGACCCGATAATTAAACCAATGACTCAGTGACCCAAGCTCTTAGCCGGGTGAATATCCGAGTCGGATCTGACAACTATGATATGAATTTTGGAGTCTTAAAATATTTACTTGTGGTGGAAAATTTTGATCAAGTCATCGGCTGTTGCATTCTTTCCTTTCGAATGAAAAGAATTGTGAGGCATTGGGATGGCTGAGAAGCAGGGAACTACAGAAACAGTGGCTCGTCGAACCGAGAGAGAATTTGGTAGAGGATTGAAGCCTTCAATCGGGCGTACTCGTTCGGTTTGGATTTCACCTGAACCTTCTCCGACAACGGTGGAGGAGCTCTCGCGACGATTTCCCGAAGTCATCGTGTTGCCAGATGATGAAACTCGGAATGAGACTAATGTGTGGTTGGCAACGGGCCTTATTGTTCGGTCATTGGGGCAGAGGATCCCAGCTGGTGTTGTTGTCAGGGAAATACTGCGACGAGGGGTCTGAAGAAGGAGGTCTCTGGTTACGATTTGGAGGACGACTTCATCCTCCTTTGTTTCGCGGAGGTAGAGGACCGCGCTCATGTTGCGGATCTGTCGTGGACTATTAACGGCCAGGCCTTGGCCATTGAACCGTGGAGGCCACGGTTTGTTCCAACTCCATCAGCGCTCCAGTTTGCAGTTGTTTGGCTTCGTCTCCCTCTGCTGCCGGTGGAGCTTTGGGGACGGGAATCTCTGCATCGCATCATCAGCTGGGCAGGGGAGCTTGTCGCCTTGGATGACTGCACAGTCCAACGACGGCGTCTTGGTTTTGCTCGGGTGGCTATCCGTATCAATTTGTCACAACCACTGCGTCCAGGTGTGCTTGTGGCCAGCCCTGAGGGTAACCGATGGCAGAGGTTTGTGTTTGAAAATCTCTCTACCGTCTGCCTCAAGTGTGGAATGTTTCACCAGCCTGTGTCCACTTGTGCGGCCGTTGGCGACGGGGCATCGGCGAAGCTTCAACCTGAAAATATTGACAACCAGACTGAGCTGGGGGAGGAGGAGGTCTCGAGGAAGAGTTACCTCGGCCCGTGGCTTCTGGCTGTCCGGCAGTGGCTGCCCCCATCTTCACCTGAGAAGAGGGAGGATGCCATGGTGCGGGAGAAGGGAAAGAAGGTTCTGTCTGAGGCTGAGATGCAACCTCCTTCTACCAGTGAGGGGTGGCTCAAACCGGTGAAGTTTGCCTGAAGACAATCCCTGCTCCGTCCTTCATCTTTGGTGAATGCAGGGGGTTCGGGACTGTGTGCTAATAGGGGACGGGGGTTTAGCTTGCTGGAGGCGGATGCCAATGTGCCAACATTTGCTCCATCAAATGTGCCTGCGAACTGTTTGAAGGTATGTCCGAGAGATAGCTCCAGCTCTCGCCTTTCCAAATGCCCCAGGTCTCCTATGAAACCGAAGACTCAGAGATCTAGCACAGTGAAGGGAGTTGGTCGGCACAGAACTCAGTCTGAGATGTGTCTGAATTTTCCCAGGAACAAAACTGTGGCTGGCACAGTGAAAGGAATTGGCACAGAAAAGGATATTGGCATGGAGGGAAATATGCTTGCCTCCTTTGTCTTCTTGGTAGGGATCTCGGGAGGTTCGGAAATCTGTCCAAGCCAGTTGCCTCAGCATGATTTTGATACTCAGGTGGGCTCTAAATCTTCAGTGCCGGAACTTGCTATGGAGCTGGCGCCACTGGGTATGACTCATGAGGAGGCTATGGGGAAACTTCAACAAGCTATTCAGGGTATGAATGATGAGACCCGGATGATGGAGGATCTCTCCAAGGAGGTTGACGCGGAGGTGACAGAAGGAGTCCGAGAAGGGACCCCTCCTCCTTCTATGTTGCCATGACTAGGATCCTGATTTGGAACGCTCGGGGTGCAGGGAAACCTGCATTTCGAACGACATTTGGAAGACTGGTTAATCAGCACAACCCGGATATTTGTATTTTGCTGGAAACCCGGCTGGCGGTAGAAGCTTAGAACGAATCAGATGCCGTCTTCACACTATGTGGAGCAACTATGCCATCAAGTCCAGAGGGCTTTCAAGTGGTATCCTGGTTCTGTGGAAACCAGGCCCGGTAAGGGTTGATGTGTTTCATCGCTGTGAGCAGCAGGTGGTTCTAGTAATTTCGGAAGAAGCAGGAGACCCTTGGATTCTATATGGTGTTTATGCAAGTACTGAGCACAGGGTGAGGTGGTATTTGTGGGAGGAAATTTCCAGGTTAGTTTTTTAAGGCATCCCATCTCTCGTTGCAGGGGATTTCAATTGTATTGTTGGCCCTCATGAGAAGATGGGAGGCAGACAGTTTGTGGACAGCATTGATTCCAGAGAGTTCAGGGAGTTTATAGCTGAGACTGGTCTCATTGACCTTGGCTTCTCGGGCTGTCGATTCACCTGGTGTAATAATAGGGCCGGTGCTGCCCATGTTTGGGAGAGGATTGATCGGGCCCTTGGATCGGCGAATTGGATGCATCGATTTCCTGGATTCCAGGTCCATCACCTATCGAGGATTGCATCTGATCATTGTCTGCTCATCATCACCACTGATAGCATGAGTCTATCGAGATCTCCTTTTCGCTTTGAGAAGATTTGGACTTTCTATCTTACATCCTGGGATCTGATTAGACAGATATGGAGTATGCCTATTCGTGGGGATGTGAGATATCGGATGTCTCGGCGTTTGGAGCTTGCTAAACGCAGACTCCGCTGGTGGAATAGAACGAAGGTGGGCGATATTTTCAGGCGGCTCGAAGAGGTCGAGGCCAATATTGCTGAGCTCCAGGGGAGGGAGGTTCAGGAGGGGGGTCTTCAGGATGCTGAGCTTGGCAGACTACACCTTTGCCTTTCCTCCCACCATTCTCTTCTCAGACAGTAGGAAATCTTTTGGAGACAAAAATCTCGTGTTCAGTGGGTTAGGGAAGGTGACCAGAACACCAAATTTTTCCACCAAGCTACTATGGTCAGACGGTCAGCCAATCGTATACGGCAGCTAAAGGAGGAAGAGGGTACCATGCTGACTGATAGTGATATGATTCGAGACAAGATTTCCAGTATTTCAGATCCAGGTGGAATCTGACTCTTGGGGTTGACTCTCATATGCAGCTTTCTCTGCCTATTATCAGAGTCACTGAACAGGAGAACTTGACTCTCACCTGCTCTGTGTCCTACTGGATGTGAGGGATGCTCTGTGGTCTCTAGGGGAGGATAAAGCGCCTGGTCCAGATGGCTTTCCCCCCTTCTTTTTCAGGAGGTATTAGACCATTATTGGGGCCGAGGTAGTGGAGGCATTCCAGGCAGCATTCCACTATGGCATCCCTGCTGACTTGAAGAAAACTTTAGTTACTCTTATTCCCAAAAGAGTTGGAGCCTCCTCTCCTTGCCACTTCAGACCAATCAGCCTTTGTACCATAATTTACAAAGTTTGTGCTAAAGTGTTGGTTGGTCGACTGCAATAGTTGATACCCCGTCTTATCAGCCCTGAGCAAGGAGCTTTTGTCAAAGGTCGAGGTGTCACTGATAATATCCTTCTTGCTTAGGAATTTATGCATGATCTCAGGCATGCCCCATCTCGGAGGAGCCTTATGGATATTAAGCTTGACATGGAGCGCGCTTATGATCGGATGAGCTGGTTTTTTATTAGGCAGAGCCTTCATGAGTTTGGGTTTTCTGACAGCTGGAGTAGGTGGATCATGGACTGTGTGGAGGGGCCTTCTTATGCTATCCTGGTGAATGGTACCACGATAGATTTCTCTCCTTCGACGATTGGCCTCCCTCCAAGATGTCCTCTGTCCCCATACTTGTTCATATTATGTGCTGATGCTTTATCCCGGGCTCTGGGTGAGGAGGTTCAGCGGTCTCGTTTGGTGCCATACCGGATTGCCCCAAGTGCCCAGCCTCATCCCATCTTCTTTTTGCTGATGATTATCTTCTAATCGGACGGGGTTCTCTTCAGAATGCTTGATCCTTTGCTTATGCTGTGGAATCCTATTGTCGGGAGTCAGGCCAGATTGTAAATTTACATAAATCTTATGTTATCTTTAGTCCAAAAATAAAATCAAGATCTAAGTTGGAAATCTTAACCACCTTGGGAATTCTAGAGAAGCAGGGGATTTTGACCTATCTCGGTGTTCCTATGACTGGTGGTCGATTGCAGATGTTAGAGGTTCAGCCAATGGTACAAAGAGTCTGTGATCGCCTGGAGGGATATCAGGCTACCACACTATCTATGATGGGCAGAGTCATTCTTATCAGGTCTGTGCTCAGCTCTATTCCTGTCTACCTTCTGGCTAATACCATGATTCCCAGATCTTGCCTAAGGAAGTTGGAACAGATATTCCATAATTTTCTATGGAGGCACAGATAGGATAGACAGGGTGTCCATCTTCTGGACTGGGATACCATTTGTCGCCCTACCAGTGAGGGCGGTCTCGGGATCCAATCCCTTGTTGCAAGGAGGGAAGCACTAATTGTCAGGCATGCTGCGAGATATATTCTTCAGCCCAGCTGTTTGTGGAGCAGATTGATGAGGTCACGGTACGGTGTTTGGAGTCGGGGTGCTCAAATTCAGTTGATCAGGGATTGCTCCTTCATCTGGAAGGAAATCTATGCCCGTGCTCCTATTGCGATGGCCAATGTCAGATGCTTAGTTGGTGACGGTACCACTATTGATGTTATTCAGGATGCCTGGATCTCGTCGATTCCCTTATCAAGGTGACCGACCTATGTTAATGTTGAAGCTGGATGGTAGGACCTGGAGAACCCATGATCTCTCTTGGCTGTTTAGGTCCCAGCTGATTGCCCGAATCCTCGCTGTTCCAATTCCTCTTCATCGGGAGCATGATCTTAGGGTTTGGGGTCCCTCGTGCTCTCCCAAACCACCTTCATGCTCCCTATATAACCTATGTAGGGACACTCTGACACCACTTTTGGGGCAGCTTGGATTTGGAGACTCCCGATCCATCTGAAGGTACAACTCGATCTTCTTATGGAAAATGGCCTGGAACCATCCCCCGACAATGTCTCTACTCAGTCGGAGAGGCATGGACATTGAGGGGTCTTGCCCTTTTTGTGGGGCTTATCAAGAGACGACTGAGCATTCTATTCTGAGCTACCCTAGGGCGAGACAGATTTGGAGGACTGCTAGGAGCTGGCCTTGGGATGATGATGATAATGCCGGGCTGCATTCCTTTCTCCGGTTCATCCACCTGAGTTCGGATCATGATGCCTGTTTAGCTACCTCTATTGCATATTAGGTCTGGTTGGCTAGGAATGCACTGATCTTTAAGGCAGAGGATACCCCGATCCACCATATTATTCTTCGTGCTAGATGTTTACTGTCCGAGTACCGACGATTTGATGCTACCATTCACCTGACTACCCCAGGATCCTGGGCATCCCTTGCTGCTCCGACAGTGGCCCAATGGGAAATTTCTATATCCTAGGAGCTCCCCCCCCCTCTTGGGTTTGTCAAGGTAAATTTTGATGGCAGCGTTCGCGGCACCATTGGTGGAGCAGGGTATGTTATTTGTTCTGCGGATGGGAGTCTTCTGGCGGCTGGTGGGATCTTCCTTCAGGACTGCTCTATTCCAGAAGCTGAGCTCAGAGCTGCATGGACGGGTATTGTCAGTGTGACCCAACAGTTACGGGCTCAGAGGATCTTCATTGAGGGGGACTCTGCTACCGTCATTGCTTGGATCCAGGGTAGAGCGGCTCGCGAGGAGGCGCATCCGCTGCTTTGCGATTGTTGGCAGCTACTACAGGACCCAACGATAACTGTAACCCATCATGTGTATTGGGAGGCAAACTCTACGGTGGACTGGATGGCCTCCTATACTGCACAACATTTCATTGACTGGATCTGGTCTTAGGGTGATAGGATTCCACCCTCTCTTCATATGTATCTCTATCTTGACCTTATGGGTTGTCCTCACGTTCGAGTGGTGACTGTCCGTCTGTATCAAAAAAAAAAATTGAAAAGAATTTTCCACCGTTCTATCAATCATAATACTAAGCAAATGTTGTCAGTGTCATAACCTCAATCATGTTGGACCGAATTGAATGTGCTTGATCGAGACCTGATCAAATTTCATCCTGTAGCATCATCTTGGATCAATACTTGACCGATCAAATAAGGCAGGGCAGAGTCAATTAAAAAACAAAAAATCTCATCTACTGTTCAAGCTAAGTTAGAATCAATTGCACGACTTAGATCTAATAAAAAATATCTAGATCCACATCAGAATTGGAAAGAACAAAAAAATTCAGATCTATAATTAAAGATTAAAAATCCAACAATCTTCATATAACCAAATATATAATAATTAATAATTAAAAACAAAATTACTAAAACTTTAAAGGATTGCCCTACTTCAATAAATATTTTTAAATAATAAAACTTTTAATATAGTGATTTCTTTTTGTGCTGTACAAGAATCAGGCCATAATTTTAAAGAAAAGATGAATGATAAACATAGAAATATTGAAAGAAATTTTTGTCAGCCCTAGCACAATTCCATCAATCATTAATACTAAGCAATTGTAGTCACTATGATGGCCTTAATTATGTTGGATCAGGTTAAGTTTCATACCATAACATCATTTTGGATCAATACCAACCTATTGACCAATTAAATTAGGCAGAGTGGGGCCAATTAAAAGACAAAAAATCTCATTAGTCGTACAAATTAGGTTGGAATCAATTGCATGACTTAGATCTAATAAAAAATATCTAGGTCTATATTGAAATTAAAAAGAATAAAAAAATTAGATCTATAATTGAAGATTAAAAATCCAACAATCTTTCAATAACCAAACATATAATAATTGACAATTAAAAACAAAATTACTAAAACTTTTGAAACATAATTAAAGGATTGCCTACTTCAATAAATATTTTTGAATAATAAAACTTTTAATATAGCACTTTTTTTTGTACTGTATAAGAGTCAGATCGTAATTTTAAAGAATAGATGAATGATATATAAACTTAGAAAAAAATTGATTCTTTAAAAAATATAAAATGTTTAAATGCAACTAAATGAAAAGAAAAGAGAATTCATCAACTAGATTGAATTCAAGATTTTTGAAAAGGTTGATCCAGGCCTGAGTATCATCAGTTATATTCTGAATTGAGTCAAACTTAACTAAGACAGTATTTGGCATTTGCCATGATATTTTTTTAAAAAATTAGAAATATAAATTTTATTTTATTTTTTTCATATTCCTAACAATAGAGATATGTTTGGTTATTATTGTTGCTTTTTGTTTTTAAAAAATGAAATGAAACAATAAGAAAGCTTATGGTGACAATAGAGACGGTATTCAAAATTCTCAGACCACAGACAAACCCTTTGATTCCATCCATGGTGATGGTCCTCACCATCTTCTCCTTCGAGTTGTTTAGCACCTCGAGAGTTATCAACATTGGGGGTAATCCCTCATCAAACCAAACATTTATGACAGCCCCAATCAGTAGGCACATGCACCCATCACACTGACTCCAGTGAACTCATCAGTGATCTTTCCAATGAAGCTACCAATGGCCTTCAACAATGACGGTGGGGATAAGAGAGTTTGCATTTATTTATAGCCTTAACAAGTCTATCATAGAAGATTATAGAGTTAAAACTCAATGCATTTATTTATAGCCTTATGCAGTGAAAGCTAGACTTGTTTATTCTTCTACTTTATGTCTGGCTCATACTTTAATTTTTATATTTAAACAATTAACAAGGAATTAGAGAAATTTACGTTTTATTACACAATTGACAACTTTTTTGTTCTGGCTACTTAATCCTGATATTAACAATATTGGTTTCATCTAATCAAATATAAAAATAATAATCTAGAAAAAAGCATTGCTTCTTAAGAAACAAATCAAACTCCAATGAGCTGTTATTAAACAAGGCAGCTTTCATAGATCAAGTTTATCACTATAGAACCTTAGCTACTGGAAATGCCATTCTTCAAACAACATGCTAGAACAAGCCAAGGACACAACGGGCCTCATATTATATCCAATGGCAAGGAAAAGTGTTCTGCACTGCCTTCGATGCAAGAAGTGCGCATCAGATGCACCATACGATCAATAGCCACGCCCGATGCACGTGTTCATGCATCGGGGGTGGTGCATAAAGTCGTTCTCCACAATGGCAACTCCAAAGGACAGAGCGACATGGGCTATAGACGGGTTGATCAACCCATGACTAACATGGTCCTGACTTGATTGGGCATACTCTTGGCCTTTTTTCTTGAGGACTTGAGGCTTACTTTGTCAAGATGGTTGGAGACAACAGATTGGAGCCATGAACCGTCCAACTGTGATTAGGTGATTGGAGGGATCGAGCGAGATGGTTGGGCAACACTGGTCCTCAGGCCGCTCACATACTACTTAAAATTACCATAACCAGGTATATGCGCATGCAATACTCCAGCGTTGATTTAATTAAAATTTAAAAAATAAAAATAAGACAAAAGATTCCTTTCTCTCTTTGTCTTGAATATAAGGGAAAAGAAATTTTAGATTTTTGAGAGAGAATAAAAGAAAATGAGTAACTCCTATTTTTCTTCTTTTTTTCTCATCTATCTCTTAAACAAAGATTTTATCATTTTTCGTTTTTCTTCCTCCCCTTCCACTTATCAGCCTCTATCCAAATAGACACTAAAAGTCAACATGAGAAAAGCGTAAAGTGAAAACTTGAGGGCTTGCTATAGTAGAGAATATTTTTAAATTTTTTTTAATAAAGAATAGAAAATAGAATTTTATGTTCAATTTTTTTAAAAAAAAAGAAATTAACTATGTTTTCTAGTTTTCTAAAAAGTGCAGTGGGGGTGGAAAATGTCTTTGAATTGCGATTCATTATTTTCTTTTCAAAATGAAGCATTACTTTCTCTATATTTTTCACATTATATCTTCATCACCATCACCTACACCACCAACCACCTTTCATCATCTATCACCACTGCTGCTATGACCATCACCACCATCATATCACCATCACCTACCATCATTACTACTATATACTATCTTGCTTCCATCATATACCATTAGTGCCATGACCACTACCATCATACCTCTACTATAGCCATCTTTCTCCTTCACCACAACCTTCATCACATGGTTAATTGGTCCTCCCAGACATGAAGCAAAAAGTCTCATTCTTCTTAAGCTTTTGATTCGGTGAGGTTTAATTTGGTCAATTTTGAGAAAATCTGGAAGGATGATTAGACCTAATTTGGAAGTTCTACTTTTTGTTCTTTCCCTTAGATTTGATATAAGAAGGATTGAAATAATTTTAACCTAACTTAGATTTATTTTGGATCTAAAATCAGACCTTTGCTTAAGCTTAAGTTAGTATTCTTCTTCAATCCTAGCTGAGTTGATAACATCTGTTAGGGTTAAGAAGCCTTGCTTATGACTTGGCTCTTATGAAAAGTTTGACCAAGATGCATGAGGCCTACAATTGAAAGATTAATTGTTGCAATTAAAGAAATTAAACGTGCCATAGAATCATTTGCTCAAAAAATCTGAACAATGATTTATCATGTCTCGCGGTTCTACCAGATTCTTTCTCTCTTTTTTTTCAGAAAAGAAAGAATTAGGATATATGCATATTCTCTGCTCACTAAGTCTCAGAAAATATAGGGAACCCAATTCCTGGTTGCACAAACATCCCACCAACCTAGAAGAGTATGATGCACAAGATTCTCTTTCTCAAGACTTTGAATGTAACTGGCATGATAAACAAACTAAAGGCAACAAAGAATCATTTGCTCCAAGAATGAAAATGATGCTATAAAAACAAGAAGATTCAATTTTCTCTTACAAGAAAGAATCTGGGAATTCAATATTATACAGTTACTGACCCTAAAAAAGAAAACTATGTAAGGTTGTTATGTATGTTTTCTGATAACAAGTGAGACGAGCTTGAAAACCTGTTGTCAAGCCGGTTTGGGCTCAAATGCCTCCTAAATATAATAAGGCAAGTCTAGAAGATTAATACTTGGATAAGCTCGCACGGCTTTGTTTTCTTCTCTAGACCTAATGAAAACATTTCTTTTTCTATAGAAAGACATGTATTTTACTCGCCCAAATATTGTAAAACGAAAAAGGAATCATGAATATAGACAAGGAAACCTTAATCTTACTTACAATAATGCAAATAAACTATCATCATTAATACAAATCCAAATCAAACTTCGTACCAAAATTCACTACTATCATCAATGCAAATAGAGGCTTAAATTCATAATTTTATCTTCATACAATGGAATGTTTTTCAAAGATAATAGAAAGCAGAAACAAAGACATGAAATCAACATGACCTGCACTGGGAACGGTGATTCGTCCACATGTGGGCCCGCGTCAATAATGCAAGACCTATGGGCGGTCCTTACGGCACGGACCAATGCATGGGCGGATCACCGTGCCCAGTGCAACCTGCACTAGGGTAGTGTATAAAGACTTTTCCTTCATCCTCTACCCCTCCCCCCCTCTTCTCATGAAACCAGAATGTTGGTCACTGGTCAAGAAAGGGAAACACCGATGACATTCGATGAGGGTTTAGCATTGTGTCATTGCGCAAGAAGCTGCTAGAGACAAGTAAGCCTCTCTCTTTTTCTCTTTTCCTCTTCATCTTCCTTACCTTTGTGTATGTTGATTGGTCGTCAAAGGCCACCGTCCACTAAGGAAGTAGCTGATGCTGGGATGAGGTTGCATAGCAAAAGACCAAATTTCAAAATTTTTAAATCTTAAAACCCTAGTCAATCGAAATCCTAAACTCAGGATCCCTTGATTATATCAACTAGTAAAGCAATATATTAGGATATTGAAGAATACTTATAACATTAATATCCTTTATTGCACTAGGCGCACAAGTGTATGCCCTCCAAAGGTGATCTGCATAGGAACTGGATCAAGAAAGCACTCCTATGTCTTACTTGCTTGATTTAAAAAGCCTTTCAAAAGCCTTTCTTCTTTTAGCAACCTTCCTTTCTTGATAGGACCTTTATCTTCATGAAGAGTATTTCAAGACCTTTTTTAAAACTTCTCCTACTATCTTATTATTCTTTCTAATTCTCTTCCTAAGCCCTTGTCTTAAAATGTGGACTTGTCTTAAAACAATTGAGTTATCCTAATAAGGGAAGGAAGAGTGATGTTGAAATAAATTTTGAATGGTTACTTTGCTTTAATCATCGAAGCCTCTAAATAGTTAGAGATGAGGTGCCAACAGCATCCTTTCCTCGACCCTTAATATGATATTTAACATATCAGATAAGGCCCTTCAACCAAAGGAGTCTATAGGCAGAAAGGTGCTTTGTGAAACCATAAATATATGACATTTTACAACATATTTGCACCAAGAGTTGCTTATTGCAACTCTTTAAAAAAACACCAGCATTTTTTCAATCCTTTCACTTGGCTTAGGACCCGATCAAAATACCCAATACGCATATTATCAAGAGATGCTTATCAGGAAAAAAAGTGATTAATAATAAAAAAAACTTTTGTTCATTCCATGAATCATATAAACCATGCAACTTTTTGTGCTCTCATAGAATTCATGCCCAAAATCATCCATTTGATCGGTCAAAACCAATTTAAATGAACATGGAGGAGAGAGGATAAGGGGTAAGCTTTATTAACAAAAATGTGATTTAATTGTAGGACTCTTGGTCCTTCTACAACAGCGCCATGCCCGCGTGCCCAACTGCGCCCAAAGCCAGCATGGCCCATGCCTTCGCCCAGATGTGCGCACCACCTGTGCACTGCACTTTGGCGCACACCGTGGCCTTGGTAACCACCTGGCCAATGCCTTTGTGCTGCTGCATCCTTCTGACAAGCCTAGCCGCTTATCATGCGCTTCACCTTGCCAAACCTAGTGCAGTTCCATATTTTGGTGTCCAACCTCACACCCGGCCCGATCCTTCCTTCCATGTCGTGCCACACACTTAGTCGTGTGTGGGCGCACCCATGTGCACTAGTGCAAATTGGGGTGCCCCTTGAATTGTGCGCACACCAACATTGAAGCTAAGAGTCCCAAGCCCTTGGGACTCTTCATTCTAGTCATGGATAAGGGCTATAAAATCAAGATAAATATCAATACGGTTATCCACTTAATGCTTAACTCAATTTTAAGTTCTACTCAAATTAGTTAGCCCAAATAGCAAATATTTAAACCTAAATCAGTTAGGTTATGAGTTAGATAGCCAGCATGTGCTAGCTAGCCAATTAGGATTCTATCACCCTAATAAAAATATAATTAACTTCCTTGACCAATTCCTTAGCATGTGTGACCCTTTGGGTTCCAATCTAGCCAGTAATGGGTCTAGGTTCATATCGATTTATTCCGACTATAAATCAACTAATTGAATTAGGTCAAATTGAGCTAACCCTAGTTACCAATTTAAACCATATTTTAAATTGACTCATGAATTCAATCAATTTAATTCATAAAAATCTACAAGACATGATTGACATCTATTAACGTATCATAGCTACCTAAAAGATGTGAATTTGATAGAAATTAAAAAATATCCTTCAATGGTAAGTCATTGTGTAATTCAATTCTTTGATCTTTCTTTATCCTGAGTAAGCAATAAGTATGAAAAATTGTCAAACCCTAACATTTTTTTCATTTGAATCTCAAATCACTAATGAAGACTGGAGCAATGAAAGATTAGAAATCATTTCTAATATCATCATGATTTGATCAAAGACTTTCTTAGTTATCATTTGATGAGATTACATAGGATAAATACTTCTCTTACTAGGAGTGATCGATTCCTTATTAACCTACTCACAACTATACATGACAAGTCATGAATGAGTATAAACCAAAACATGATTCATGCATACAAGATTTCCTGGTGATCTCAGGTCTAAGGATCATTTGCACAACTTCTACTAAAAGAATCATCTTTTAACAAGTAAGACTTCCATAAGATGTTTTCATTATGGATCAGTTCGATGAAATCGTACCTTAATGAGCACTCATATATTTGTATTAGCATCGCTACACAAATGATCGTAAGACCAACTACTCTCTCCATCAAGTATACATAGAATGTGCCAATTTTTTTGGAAACATCGATCCCCTGCTCAATGATCATTCAACTAGGAATATTCTAAATTAGGATTTATAAGATCTTAGATTTTACTATTATGAACTTCATCATAATCATAAATTCATTGCCCAAATTTATGTGATTCACCATAATCCTAAAATAAAAATATAAGATATAGCATATTATAAATTAAAATATTTTTATTAATATAATATTATTTATGAGCCAAAAAAAATTATAGAAAAGCTCATGTTATATAAAAAATATGATTATCTTTCGAAGCACTATTTTTTTTAAGCTGAAGCCTCTATTTCCTCTCACTACAAGAAATTATATTTTTAGCGATACCAAAAATGCATCAATAAACATGAAAATGCATCACTAAAGTGACTTAGCGATG